>JAGDQP010003873.1:69835-90022 GCA_022664845.1 Lepisma saccharinum | reverse complement strand
TGCATGACTAAAAAGAAAAGAATGGGGCGCGTCATTTCAAGAATTTATGAAGTGATTATATATATGAGAGAGCGCCTCATGTTTTTCTTTTTAGGCATGCATAAACATTATTTTTGCCTTTTTAGTACGAATTGATTAAGAAAAGAATGTCTTTAAGAAGTTTTTTTTATTATTTTGTTATGTAATTTAGTTTCACTATTTGCTATTTCTTTCCTACTAACTTTGGAAACAATGATACTAGAAAGCATGATAGTCGATGTGAAGTTAGTTTATTGATCTCCTTGTCAAAGCAATTTGTTGTTCTAAGTGTTCTCGAATAACTGAACAAGTAGAAACCGAGATAGCTGTGTATAAATTATGAGGTAAGATAACTTTGCATTACTATGACATCGTCCACTGACTACTTTTCAGACGGGTATGTCAATCCGCTCGGCTCGAGCGGCGAGTCTAACGCTCGAGTCGAGTCGTCGCTCGAACTCGACTCACTGTAACCGAGTCGCAAGGTGAGTCTCTCTGAGCAGCGACTCGGCTCGACTCGAGCACATAGTGAGCGCCGACTTGACTCGACTCGCGCACCTATTGAGCGCCGACTCGACTCGACTCGAGCACATAGTGAACGCCGACTCGCCTCGACTCGAGCACATAGTGAGCACCGACTCGACTCGAGCACATAGTGAGCGCCTACTCGACTCGACTCGAGCACATAGTGAGCGCCGATTCAACTCGACTCGAGCAGTTGTGAGCACCGACTCGACTCGACTCGAGTAGGTACTGAGCACCGACTCGACTTGACTCGAGCAGTTCTGAGTACCGACTCGACTCGAGCACCTATTGAGCGCCGACTCGACTCGACTCGAGCACATAGTGAACGCCGACTCGACTCGACTCGAGCACATAGTGAGCGCCGACTCGACTCGAGCAGTTGTGAGCACCGACTCGACTCGACTCGAGTAGGTATTGAGCACCGACTCGACTCGAGTCTGACCGAGTCGCGACTCGAGTCGAGCGAGTCGTTGACATCCCTAATTCCAACCAACATTGACGAGGAACGTTTACATCACAAGGGCTATGGAATCCATTGTGCTGCCATCTATGAACGGTATTGAAAGATTATGTTTCAGCACGATAATGCTCATTCCCACTCAGCTCCTGCAACTCAACCAGCTCCGGAGCGATCCGCAAACAGCAACAAAGATCGATAAGCTGACTATTCATGTTGTAATATCTGTATTTTGGAGCGATATTACACGATAGTTTTTTTTCTGGTGATTTTAATGATCATCAGAACAGGAAGAATACAGTAATTATTAAAACCTGTTGTTAACTCCACTTAGTGGAATAACTAATTTGTAAACTTAACGAAGAAAAAGGCCTGAGCGAACTGAATCTTCAGATCGGTTTGAGTGTTGAAGGGTCGCAGGTGTATATGTTTGAGAATCTATAGTGTGATATTTGAATGTTCGAGAGTTTATTAATTAGGCCTATCAGTGTCGGCCATTATCGATTTCAACTTGAATTAATAATTCAATAATCTGTTATTGATTTATGATGGTAATAGCTGTCTACGATCTACTGATATTGGAAGTGCAAATTGCTAGCGATATTATCGTCCTATTAAGAGAGCGCTAAGATATTTTTTTACGTTATTCCATACAACATACCTTCATCTCTAAAATTCAAAACTTCGATTCAAGTCAGATAGGCAGGTCCACTGCCTTACTGGAATTAGTAATAGTGATGCCACGACGACAGACTCCAGAGATGATAACGAAAGTACATTACGTGATGCGAGACAATGTTGTTGCCGTCGCGTCTGCCAGTCGTATTTTTTGGCTAAAAAACGATGGAAAGGACATCGAAAGGGCGGCAAAATTTAACTTTGCTCGCCGTAGGAAAATTTCTAGATCTGGCACTGCTGAGAGAGTGTGTGTGGGGGTTATTGCTAAAATTTCTCAGGTCATTAAAAAATATATGCTATTATTCTTCGAAAGAGTTGTAAGAGTTCAATTGAAGAAACGAAGTAATCAAATTATTATTACATGTTACATCAGTTATTGTACTTGAATGTTCCGGAAGAATTTATAGTTCTTAATTTTGATTTATTTTTATTGCTTGTTGCTAACAGGCTTAATTAAAGAAAACATTAAAAGTTTCAACAAAAGTAATATCTTTTCTTCAGATTTCTTGATTTTGAAAATACTGTAGAATATAAATTTGAGGTTAGACGGCTTCGTGCCATAGTGAATCGTGGGGCCTCTTGTGTGGGTCCTGACCATAATGAATTTTTGAATTTATTTTTTTAAGGCCTTTAGGCAACTATGGCTCAGGCCGTATGGATGATGATGGGATGAATTGGTGGAATGAAGAAAGTGGGAGGAAACGGGAGCACCCCGAGAAAACCCACGCACACGGTGTTTGTCCACCACAAAGCCCACATGGCATGAGCAGGGATCGATCCGACGACCCCTAGCACCAGAAGTGAGCGCTCTACCAACTGAGCCACCGTTAATAATAAACAAAATCTCTATGAACGGACAAATGCGACACTACCCCAGTAACACATATACGTTAAAAATACGTGGATTAAACGTCAGTACCGAAACGTGATTATAACGTTGTAAATGTACGGAAATGTCCACCTGTTCAACTAAACGCTTTATTCGGTGTTGAATAATGGTTGAGAAGAAACATGTTCAAATCAAGAAGCGGACGATGAAGAAACGGGCTCCGTTGACCTAAACAGCGGATGGTTGCTATCTATTGGTATAGGCATTTAGCTGTGCGTTGTCTGTTGGTTTCAACATTATATACAGTATTAATCTTCCAACAGTGAATTATCCAACCGTCTTCCAACAGTGAATTATCCAACCGTCTGCTGTGGGATTCGGAGTTGAAACGCTCCGCACTCGTCGTTGGTAGCTCGACACGTTGACCAGTCATCCACGGAGCCACCTTGAGTCACTACTCCTTTATGTTACGAAGACGTTATTTGTAGTAAAATGCAGTCTTGAACGCAGTCGTCATAAATCCAGACCAGTCGTTTTACCATCATGTAAGAATAAGAAAACTTTCCTTCTTTCTTTGTTATGTGCATTTTTTCTCCTTTAGCACTTTGACCATCTCTGCACTATTAAATTTATATTTCTCAATAAGTGTAATAAGTCGCCTTAGATAAACGTATATATAGCGAAATCTACATCATAGTTGAAAAGGAAAGTTGACAACACTTCACATTAGCGGCACTTCACTTCGGTTTTAAGCACTATTTTTTCAATTAATTTGAAAAGATAATCTAGGGCACAGTTCATTATAATAGTTTAAAACACGTCACATTAACATACTATCAACGAAACCAAATTTTCGTTGTAATATAGATTGAAATTCAACGTGTTTTCAACATGCAAAAGAGGACACAAAATAATAGTTAATGGCATTCATTCAATTAGCTTTTAATTACAAATTTTATTCCATTAAACTAGAAAGAATCCCATGAAACGAAATCTATACCATAGTTAAAAATAAGAGTTTAATCCACGTTGAACTAACATCTTTTCAACAATATCAAGTCTTTGTTGAAATATTGTTGTGAGTGAGACAGTCTCATGTAAATAAGGGAGTCATTTGCATACCAAAATGTAAAATAATTTCTGTATTTATTTAATATAATCGAATTGAATTAATTTGTATGAATATTTAAATGTTGAATAATGCTACTTTCTTCTATTCTTTCATACTGGTCTGCCGGCAGCTTTCTCTTTTCTCTCTCTCTCTTTTAATATTAAGGATCATGGATTTATTAATTGTGTATTTTTAATATTTGTAATATTCTATCATATAGATTTCAGAATTTGCTAAAGAGTAGCCGTTGTTGCACGCCTTTGGAGGTATTTCAAATATTGCCAAAAAAAACTAATTCCGGCCAGGATCAATTTAGTGTCAACGTATTTTTCCCTTGTTGCTCTCCGAGTTAATGATAAAGCAAATTCGAGGGCTTGGAGCAAGTATTGGGGAGATGCTGGTCATCAGCACAGTCGAAAGTTCTTCTCGAGTAATAGGAAAACCCGGAAAAACACTCAAAAATCCAAATAATATGATTTAAAATTAAACGTACTTTTTCAACCGATAACAGTTAATCAACGAAATAAACCAAAAATCAACAAAACACGTTTATGTGCTACTGGGGTATAAATTCATTCGCAACGTTAAATACGTGGGCATCTGGGGCCACGGTGGTTCAATGATTAGAGAACACACCTCTGCGCTTGGGGTCATTGGTTCAAACTATGTCCGTACCATGTGGGCTTTGTGGTGGACAAGCACCGTGTGCGTGAGTTTTCTAGGGGTTCTCCCGTTTCCTCTAACTATCTTCATTTCACCAATGAACCATCCGGCCTGAGCCAAAGTTGCCTAAAGGTCTGAAAATGTAAATTCAAACTCGAACGTGAGCAGCTCTTTGAATGTTAAACACCGGAAATATTTATCTCCTGAAAGTATACGATCAAGTTAGAGAGAGGGGTGGAGAATAGACTTGTTTCTATTGTCATAAAAGAGAGGTTAAATATATTTGAAAATATTGTCATCTTTAGATCAGATCGGGATAGACTATAGGAAAGTACCAGCTGGTGTCTTAATTGAGGTATCATCCTGACGTACAAGTGTTGAAACTAATGGAAACTCTGGAAAACCTGTCAGGGCGGTCGATATGCAGGACCCTAACACATGTTACCCACCCATTGTGGACCCGAAAAGATAGCTTAGGAAAAGGCACTTTAGTATTTCTCATATACAAAAATCTAGCGTAAATTAGACCCTATGCATTTACGCATATAGACTGCTTCAGCACAAGGTACCTGTTCGTCCATTGGCAGGAATTTAAATGACTGCCACGCCCTATATGCAGCATTGAGAAAAAGTGATTACTGGTGTAAATAATGTTCTTAATATAAGCACTAATGTTTAATTTACTATTTCTTATGTAAATTTAAAAAAATAAATATCTGAAGTCAGTTATGTACGAGGGATCGCCCGGGTCAAAGGTGAAGGTGTTCGGCGTTCTCACTACATGATCCTTGATTTTTTTTGCTAATTTTTTCCATCTCGCGTTTTAAATAGTGATTTATAATTTTTCCTGATAAAGTACGCCCCTGTGAAACTTGCGCCGCTAGGCTCTGGCCTAGGGGCCTAGTGGTAAATCCGGCCCTGACCCTATGCATTTTGTTCGATGTATTTATTGTTATGCGCCACCGTGCGCACGCGTTTGTGAGTGTATGTGTGTGTGTGTGTGTGTGCGCACGTGTGTGTATGTATGTGTGTGTGTGAATGCGGAGGAAAGTTGGCAACACCGTAAGCGCCTGTCCACTCTCTTCGCCAGCCAAGCCTTAGTTCCTTTCCTCTGCCATTTCCACCCGGATTTATTCTTTCATAAATAAAAATATTAGTCCCTTCAAACTCAAAGATCAAAACTGAAATTTATAATGTAGCTGCCCCTGACATAAAGTGTATAAATTGTGAAATAATTAGATTTTTATCTGGTCTCCCATTAGAGAAGGATCTTGAAAGTCCCTACGAAAGCGAGCACGAGCATCTTTCAACAAATTGCAAATTCGTAATTCCTTTTAAACTCAAATGTGAAAATTCACATTTCTACCGTACTTTCTCGTGACAAATGCATAACGTGTGAAGAAATTTGATTTTTATACTTTGTCCCACTTGAGATATTGGGCCTCCAATACGCATAAAATGTGAATTTTTGGATTTTGAAAAATTCAAAAATATTAAGGAAGAATATATATCAGCTATCATATTCTATATTCCTTCAATATACTTTGATATGTAATAGTATACAAGAAATCAACTACACGCCCGTTGGTGCGGGGTGAATATAATATGTTCGCAACAGTCATTGGTTTGGTCCATGCAACAATACTCGCTTCCACGTGGCGGGCTGCGTCCTTAACTTGGTAAGTTTTTGGGGGATGCGCTCTCCTTATTCTTCAGTGTGTAGGGAAGAACACTTATAACCACTTCTCCTTCAGTTCAGACGTGACGGAGAGGAATGCGGTTTCTTGATGGCCCATCTACGTGATAATCGGGAAATATATTTTAAAAAATGATCAAAATCGGTGAAGTAGAACGGCCGGACGGACCGGACTAAGCCCTTTTTTAGCAAACTTTTTATACGCTTTATATTAACTTGCTCTGTAAGTTTTTCTGGTACAAATCTTGTAATTGATTTTTAACTCACTTCTCATCATCAGATTTCTTTGAAATTTTGTAAACTTGCTTGCTTCTGATGACAATACAATATTCAATCATTTGTTATACGACAGAACAATCCAGTTAACTGTAATTAATTAATTAATTAAATAATTGGAAATTATCCTTAAATGTACGCAACGTCGCATCTATTGTGTGAAGTGTGGGTTACCTATCTTGCAGGGAGTTTAATATTCATCTATTATGCAGAAAAAATAATTAAAAAAGGATTTTTAAAAATACGCTTTATTAAGATGCACTAAAAAGTAAAAAATAATAAATTGGATTAATCTTATGAATCGGAAAATAAAAGCGTGGATGTTCTTGATTACCTTATCATAAAATCATAATATCTAAGAGCACCCACGCTTTTATTTTCCGATTCATAAGATTAATCCAATTTATTATTTTTTTACTTTTTAGTGCATCTTAATAAAGCGTATTTTTTAAAATCCTTTTTAATTATTTTTTTAATATGTTTTACCTTTTGGGTAAAAAAACCGTCCTGAAGACTGAAATTGTTTATATTTCGACAATCAAACTTAAATTTCATTTTGATCAGTTCGATTACTTTTTTAGATTTTTCATACAGAGGACTAAATTTAAGAAGCAGATGTTATTGGGAAGAGTGTTTTTATTTGAATATTCTATGATAAACCAGTCAGCAAATATTACATTTTCCGTAAACATCTGCTAACACAAATTTTGGTATGTGCCGCAATACAAAAATGGCCACCATTAATCAATCGGTTGGTATAAAAATAAAAGAATACTCGTTTTGAACTATTCTTATCAGGGATATCATTATTATTATTGAAAGTGGTCGAGCAACCGAGCTGGACGATTTCGGATGCACTTTGCTCTAAACCTTGATTTAATAAACGCTGAATATTTTGGATAAACATGGAGTATGTGATACTCTTTGGTATTTCTAGAGGTGCTCCCCCTTAGCAAATACGAGGCCCCAGCGACATTTTGTCTGGTTACACCACTGCATAAAACTCTATAGATAAAACTATAAAACTAACTAAATACAAATCAAAACTAAATTGAAATTTGAACATACATATTCCCACAAAACAGAACTGTCATAATCTGCAACGTTTTGTCTGAATATGTATGAACATTATTTTCCTAAGCGATTTGCTCCGAATATCTTACCTCTTGGATGTTTGCCTGAGATCGTTTTCGAATTCGCCCCTGTAATAGGCTGAAGTCTAAAACGTCTTACTGATAAATTTCTTTATAAATCAAAATATAGCCAATGATCTATAGCTTCCACAATTTGTGTTTTTGTCACCTGTTGAAGTTCGAGATTTCATGACACTTTATTATGTGAAATTTGACAGTTTTTTTTAAGTTAGATGCAAACTTTAGACACATCATTCTTAAGAAGCATTTTGTCTTTTGAATGTATCATGGTCGATCCCAGTCTTATATCATACTCAATCTCTTATTAATCGTAAATCAAACAAGCACCTATTTTTGGTAACTAAAGATCTTTGGCATATTTTCTGTACTAACAAGGGAACTTACCGTGCGTGACAGTCGAGGTCGGAAATCAAACCAAGCTTAAATTAAAGCGTATCACAGGAAATTTAAGTGGGCCAAATCTTAGTCCCGAATTCGAAGTCGTTCTAGAATGGCCTCTAGGTTTACCAGAGAAAAAAGTACACTTTCAAATATCTCTTTATTATATCCTTCTTACCGGAGCAGTGGTGGATCTGTGGTAGAGCGCTCACCTCTTGTGCGTGGGGTCCTCGATACAATCCAATTTCGTGCCATCTGGGCTTTGTAGTGGACAATCACCGTGCGCTTGGCTTTTTCTTGGCTTTTTTCCCGTTTACTCCCACTTTATTCATTCGAACAATTCTCCCATCATCATCCATTCCGCCTGTTGCCTAAAGGCCTTAAATAATTTTCAAATTTCCTTCTTACTCAGCCACTAAAATAATCGAACAATCGTTACCGAGCCGCCGTAGCTCAGTGATTCGATTCCAGCGGTCGACCATCCTGACTGAGGTTTTACCAGGGTGTTCCTCAGTCACACCAGGGATGGCACTTCCGACATAGACACCTTTTCGAATTATTTTCCCTTCCCTATCCCGGCCTGAGCCTTCGATACCTCAAGGCCATAAATAATATTCGAAATGGTAGGTCGCGGCTTTATTGTTGCTTATTGCTTCTGAAACCCACTCTTTCTCGCTGAATTATACTTCACATGTAAAAATACGGAGTCGAGCTTAGTACCAAAAGGAAACGGCCATTTTGATGGACTTCAGGAATCCCGTTTTCATTATATTTTTCAAATTTGAACTTTCAAAACCTGTTTGACTAAGAAAACTTTAATCATCTTTCAATTACTAACCTATATGGAAAAAAGTACAAAAGAGTACTCCACTGAAAAAGAGAGAGAGACAGTACAAAAGTGTGTACCCTGAAAATGAGTACATATACTCTTAAAAGAGTACATCTAGTAATATGAAGTTGAATTTGAATTTTGAATGCTAATATGGAGTAGACAAATGGTTGTTAATATTTTATTTATATATTTATTTATTCTGGAAACAACAGGCTAATAGTTACAGTCTCCCATCGCATAAAGAAATAATACAAATTAAACTCATAACAAAAAGCATTAAAAACCCAATCACAGAGAAGAAAACGAAGACTTTAATACAGTTTCCACAAGATTGAAATTCAGTGAGTTTATTGTCTGACATTGAACCATCCTGTTTTGGTGACATTGTTAATATCTATATCGTTATCTGCTTCTAAGTACTTATTACAAGTTCGCCATATAGGAGAAATTAATATATATTTTTTCTGGACTTGTGGCAGAAGAAAAAAACATCGTTGCGCATACGAATTCTAAGTGAGGGAACTTTATTATTAAAGTATACACAATGAACTTCATGATCGGTAGTGGCGCAAGGGAGGACGAGCGGGGTCCCACTCCAGGCCCCAAGTGTCGAAGGGGCCCCCGCTTGCTCAACAGTGGTATAAATTATATCGAAAAACTGGGAGAAAAATCCAAGATTCAAATTTAAAAAATGAGCTCGAAGAACATCTTATGTTGTAGTAAAATGTCCAATGGGCACTAAACTCCTTCGTTTGCAATTCTGAAACACATAATTAAGTATTAGTGCATGTCCGTTCAAATTTGCCGATTTTTTTCATGTTTTGGAACGGTTATGTATATTTTTTGCCTGCAGTTGAAATTGAGGCAAATAATTTGTTAAGTAAACATGGTAGACAGGGCCATTGTGAGGTGTTTCAGAGCGCGAGATATAATATGTAGAAAATGTCGCCCCCTCCCGTTTTTATTGGAATTTTATTTGCTTTAACTTTAATATATTGTATAGGAAATGAAGAAAAAAGTAATAATGTCCATGCCACTTATCATATTTTTAATAAATTTTGCAAAAAAAAAATTTTATAACCAGTCCAATTGTCTGTGATTTCCATGAAGAAAAAAAACGAACGTTTTATTCAACCTGACAAGTTTTGATTTCGGCGCTTAGTGCATTTGGAGTTTTTTCTTTTATATATAGTTTTCGACGCCCCTGGTTTCCGCCCCTGGTTTCCGCCCCCTCCCCCCCAACTTTGGCGCCCAAGGCAGGTGCCTCACCCTCACTAAGGCACTAATGGTAGTTTTCTAGTTTGGCTACAATCCAATCATATATTTAATGTAGTTGCGAGCTCTGTCCTAACGTTTTTTATAATATATGTACATCGATAAACCACATTTCCAAAATTCCTCGAAAGTCACAAACTAAAAACTAAGAGAGCCAAGCTATGATTTTTCGTTAATATAAAGTTTAGAATAAATATTTTCATGGCATTCAACATTTAGCTGCCACTAGCTGCAACCTTCTACAGAAAATCTCCCCTAACGTGAGAAAACGCGTTGCGAGCGTATATACTTGGCGATGATGCATATAGAATCCGCACCTTTTGTTAATGAAAGATAACGGAGAAGTGAAGGACTGGTTAACTGTAGTAACGATGTAGTGAAATGGTGTGGAATGGGAGCTGGTGTGCAAGAGTGATGGATTAAGAGGAATAAGATGGAAATGGGCCCCACGCTCTGACTCATAAGGTGCAAAATAAGATCTTATCATTTCTTCCATGAGTTCTTACCTCCAAAAGGGATATAAATCTAACCGTTGCAAAAATTTTGAAAATTGAGATATTGTCATTAGTGAGTTCGTTTTATCACTTTCGAGTAAGATTTTGCGATTCCAGAAGTCTTCAAATTCATTTGAATTTCGTGAGAAAGTACAGGACAGAAGCATAATTAACAGTAAAGGTTGTATATAATTTTATCTTTTCCAACATTATTTTGCAAATATAAAATATTGGTAAACTACTTTTCCCTAGCGTTTAAAAATTAGTAATGTTTATGCCAATATGCTAACATTTATGGTGCTTGGACAAGGATCCGTTTGGAAATGGCCGCTGGAAAAAATAATTGCTAGTTTGTGTTTTTCGCAGTTTACTAATTGCACATTTTTGGTTACATCTGTTTTGGCATGCTTTCAAGTATGTTTCTTGTGTTTTATTGTCTTGATAACTATTTTCATACAATGGTTAGAAACTACATTTGCTTCAAAAACAAGCACGCTAGTCTTGATATCATCAACAGCATTTATTTTCATTTTTTTTACTTGTATTACTCATACGTATACTGAAATACGTGTGTAATAGCACATATTGTTGATGTTACTTTTGAGGGTAACTAAGGAAGTACAACGCATTGTTAAGGAACATTAGAGCCCATTGTTGTGCCCATCTTTAGCACATTACAGTCAATATGCATTATTTATAATTTTCGTGAGTCCCCCACGAGCCCCCCAAATAAGATCTTCTGGAAGAAACACTGTTTTGTATCTGGGGAGGTCTCATTAACACATTTAATCTGCCTCATGATAACAGCTCATGAATAAATCTCCTCTGATAAAGCAACCCGTTAAACAGCAACCTGTTTTTAGCGCTTTCGTTAAGATGAAACATGCTATGTCACGTATACTACGTGAATGTGAAGCATAGAGCACACCTGACAAAGATCCAACCAATATTTCCTCAGCGTTCAGACAGTATTAATTTTGCCGGGTTTTTTTTGAGGGGGGTGAGGGAGGTTTCGTCCCACTGTGCGCCGGTATCCACAAGGGAATAATTGCTAGATAAGATAAATCAGTATAGCACCTCGATGGTGGTCATTGACACAGGAACTATGCCGTCTCAGGACTCTTACTTGTGCGCTTGCCTGTAGTTGGATGGTTGAAAACCGTGACTCTCCACAATCTCAATATTCATCATCATGCATAGGTTATCATGCGAGTGAACGGGAAGTTCTCCGTCTTGGCTAGTAAGTCCTCCGCGAGTTATCCAGTTTTTCGAAGGGCTCAGAATAACGGGATCGTAGGATATTATAGTGAATAGAAAGAGTCTGCGCTCATGATTGTGTTCGTGAAAGGGCCTTAATTAAATTAACTTGCTCCGAACCCCAGATTGTATTGCACCTCCATTGTTCATGATTACATATTTTGGAAAGAAATATAATATCGTTAAAAGATCTCATTTTCTCCAAGGTCAGAACATCAAAGTTCCCTGCCAGCAGTGACAACGAATCAAATTTTGGATAGAAACCAGTTTTGTCAGTTTGTGACTGCTTTTTAACTCACGAAATTTGGACATTTTACTTCTAAACACGAATTCTGAGCTCTACTCAAGAAACTATACCATTTTTATTAATTCGTTCACAAAAATTATGTATAAACAATCGGAAAAAACGTAATAATTCATTTTCAAAAATCTATCATAGAACTCGTGTAACACGGAGCATGTTAGAATGTAGTACACTCAATGCTCCATAGATTGCAGTAGATTTGCGAACATGGTTTGTCATCTAGCGGGGAAAACACGAACTACATAATCACAAGGACATTCATTGTGTGCGTTAGGTTTCTTTGTACGAGTTTCATGTCTCTAAAGTTTGAAAAACTAATTGGAAATAATTATTTAAAATTTTAAGCTACTTAAGAAATTTACCCTTGTACTCACGATTTTTTAACTTCTTCACTTACGAGATTTAAACAAATTTATTAAAGAAATCCTACTGTCGCTATTCATTAGAAACAGTTCGTATTTTCAACATGTTATGGAGCAAATTTAAAAGCTTAAAGACCTTTTAAAGCAGTAATTAACTGCCTTCCTTCTTTTATTGATTTATAAGTGACATACAGTATATCTTACAGACACTAAAATTTTACGAAACAAATATTTTTGACTTAAACTGCTTGTTTAACTTTCTACGCATCCATAGTATCCCGTTTCCAGCTTAGCATAAACTTGTCAAGCACTGCATTTAAATGAGGATTCCCTCCAAGTTTTTCAATGTTTTCTCTAAGTTCTCTGTCCAGCTGCTCTAAAGTTTCTAATGTGTAACGTTGAGATCCAAAACTTTCAAGCAATTGAAGGTAATATTTCTTCAACTCTGGATCTGTAGTGCGTTGTCGAAGAATATCTGTAACATGTAGTTAAGGTATGAACGACAATTAAAATACGTTAATACTAATAACAATAGTAATATTAAACTAAAATTATTATAAAAATGTCTACTAAATTAAGTTAAATTTCAGCGTAATCAATCAGTGTTTGAATAGCATTATTGCTTGTTTATCCCCTTCTTTCGTAAATCTTGTTACTTTTGTTTATTCCTATGCTACAAGTCCGCCACAACATCCCCTCCAAATATGGTCTATGGACTTGAATATCAAATTATTCGCTCTTTTTCACTGCAAGAATAATCGATAAATTATATAAAACAATCTCAAATAGAGCGTTGCATACGTTCAAAATTGTGTTAAATCTTATGAGTACAAAGCATACGAAATAAAAATAGCAAAGTAGTTACCTCTTTTATACAAAGCTGACAAAATATCACTTTGGCATTCGTCCTGAAGTCTGAATTGCCCTTTATCCATTACCTCAACAATGAATACCAAGCTCATTTTTCTTTAGGCATTCCTGCATCTTCATTCGAGCGAAGTAAACAACTGATGTTCACGAATCTGAGAAACGCCAGGCAATGTCTTTGAAACACCTCTTACTCACCTTGGTAAACTTTTATTTTGTATGGGCCATTTTAGTAACTTTAACAGCGACCCGTCACGATTACCTGAGGGCAACGCTTGTCGATATCCACAATCATCCAAACTCTAAGGCGAGATTCGAACCTGCAACCTTAAAACCTTTTACTCAGCTTGTGTCGCAACCTCTGCACTGAGGAAACAAACAAACCATTCCAGAATAGATATTTTCACGTCTCAGAAAACAAATTCTGCAGTCCTTGAACTATTGAAAACCGCTTTAAAAACTTGCATAGTTGCGTCTCACGATTTTGGAAGTATTTTATATATATAAGCATAACAATTGGCCCTTATCTTAAAATAGGCGCTTAAGCATTTATAGGTATTTATAGGTGCTATAAAACTTGGTAAATTGTATTTATCTCACACGATACGAACATATTCATTAAAAACCTAAGAAAACCAATTGAAATGAACAAAATAGGGTAATCCTAGATTTAGTAATGAATAACAAACTTTTATAAACAAGGTTTTTAATTATATTTATGATTTGTAAGTTATTTACCATAATAAATGAGCCAGCCTACAAATATTTCCTTCATTGTATTTAAACGCACTGAGCTCTGAAGTGTTACTCTTCAGGTTATTACACAGACATTCGTTAACCGCATAGGTTTCTTAAGGTAAGATGTCTTTGGTTTACAATTAGAACGATAAACATTTAAATAAAAGTATTCCAGGCGCGCAAAAACTATTTTAGTAATTTGTTCATTACTATCCGATTTTTTTTTCATGTATTCTGTCAATCATTAACGCAAATTATTAAGTGTTTATTGCATGTTTATAGTAAGGAACGAGATTATCCATCTTTTCGGCTCGAAGAAGAAGCAACGCTAAGGGATTAAGAAGCACATACAGCTTAAATGATAAAACCAGTTTTCCCTAGTGTAGCGAAACGACGGACTCTCTCATCAAGAAAGCATCGCGCTTTCTTATAATATTTCAGGGTACTTTCATAGCAGTTTCTCTGAAATGCGATGATAAGTATCTGCATGAAAAAGGCAGAAATATTCGTTAATGAATAATGGCACTTTCTTACAATTATATCAGAATAACTTATCCTACTTGATCTTTCATTGAACTTAATATACAGAAAGTTGGGGTAGCTTTGGCCTAGATTTCTATTATTTGCAACCATTTTAGCAAAATAAGAAGATGGAAGATGGATTATTCTTAGCCAATAAAATGGATTTTTATTCATTTTTAGCATAAAAGTAAAACTATTTAGTTGGTGATTTGAATGGTTTCGAGAATAGCTTGGAACTAACTTGTTATCCATTGAGGTAACTTTCAACCAGATGTGATATTTCACTGCTTTGGGTGAAATATAATGTAAATAGGAGAATTATTATTCCTACTATTTAAAAACAGTGTCATTTTGACTTGCAATTTCTTAAAAAGGAACAGGTTCTGACTGAAAGGATAAAAATGTATTTTCAAAAGACTTTGACTTCATTCATAACCGGAGTAATTTTGTTTGAATATATACACCTTAGTTTCTTTTATTCTAAAGGTAACTATTCACAGTCCTTCTAATATCTAATTCAACAACTGAAAATACATAGTCTGCACATTTGATTTCATGGACCGCAGCGCCGGACTGCTGGTGGTGGTGTGTTAGGTCGGTCTCCATACTACGTCAGGCGTCGTGGAACAGGAGTGTGCAGTGGCTGCAGCAGACGGAGGTAGTGTAAAATGGGAGACCTCTCAGAGTTTCAAAGAGGGCAAATTGTTGGTGCGCTGTTATGTGGAGTGAGTGTGACGGCAGTGGCTAGTGTGTTAGGTGTATCGCCAGGGACAGTGTCGAAGGTGATGACAGCCTACACAACACACGGGAAAACCACATCGGGGAAGCGGAACAGTGGGCGGAAGAAAAGCATCAGTGACAGGGCACGCCGAGTATTAAAGCGCATTGTCACGCGGAACCGTCGTGCCACTGCGGCGCAAGTGACGGAGGAACTCAATCAGCACCTCCCCCAACCTGTTTCGACAATCACAGTCCGCCGCGAATTACATGACATGAACTTACGGGGTCGTGTTGCACGGGCCAAACCTCTCATCAGGGACCAGAACGCTTTAGCACGCCGCAAATGGTGCCGCGACCATGCAACTTGGACCGTTGACGACTGGAAACGTGTGGTATGGTCGGATGAGTCACCATTCACCCTATTTCAAACCACGGGCCGTGTTTATGTGTGGAGAACGCCCAAAGAAGCGTATGATCTGCAGTGTCTCCGCCCAACTGTGAAACATGGCGGCGGCACGGTGATGCTGTGGGCCGCAATATCATGGTTTTCATTGGGTCCTGTGGTCACACTTCGCTAACGCATCACTGCCAACAATTATGTCGCAATTTTAGGAGACCACTTGCATCCTATGGTCCGGATGTTGTTCCCGGACAATGACGCCATATTCCAGGATGATAATGCACCCATTCACACAGCTGGAGTTGTTGCAGAGTGGTTTGAGGAACATCGGGATGAAGTTCAACACCTCCCCTGGCCCGCCCAATCCCCAGATCTCAACATAATTGAACATCTGTGGTCCATCTTGGAAACACGACTCCGGCGACGATTTCCACCTCCATCCTCTCTCACAGAATTGGCCGATGCCCTGCACGAGGAATGGTGTAATATTGCACTTGCTACCATTCACGACCCCTATGCCTCCATCCCACGTCGCATCAAGGCTGTTCTGAAGTCGAAAGGTGGCCCGACACCATATTAATCTGGTAAGTTGCACTTTCGTTCCGGTGTTTCCATTATTCTGATAAGCATCTGTATATATATATATACATATATATTACTCCGGTGAGCTGCTTCAGTCGTTACGTGGTTCGGTCGATGCGCGATACGATGACGTCACAATAATTCCAGCCAACCAAGATGCCTAATTCAATGGATCCAGAATTACGGGTGAGGCTAAACTTGGTTTATAAACCTTGACCTCTGAAAACATTAATTTCCTCAGGCGAGCTATCAAGTCGCAAAGCAAAAACGAGGTAAAATTTAAATTCGTCTATTGAACTGGACAACTGGTGCTGTCATTATATTATATTATGTTCCAAGTTAACCTAGTCAAACGTTTTACATAAAAAGTATAATATATGCCTTACCCATCTCAACTTCTCACTTTACATCATAACTGAAAATAGTAATATCATAACTGTAGCGTTAGACCATGTTTTGGAAATAGTGTCCTGACTCCTTTAAACACATATTTCCATTCAGAAATCAAAGTATCATTTGATTTAACCTACGAGAGGCCAACATGCCGAAAATCCCACCATCTAACGTGCTCCAATTAACCATACGATGCCCTTTTGGCTGCATCATCACATCATAGCACCAGCGATGTAAACATTACTTCCATTTCAACGTAAGGTTGAGCTTGTTAGAAGATAAGATTAGTCTTGTTAGTAGATTAGTCACAACAGATCATTTATACTATATATAACATTCCATGCATGAGCATTATATAAAATTTCTGTATATGTTTACAACATAATGTTTGTTTACATTATTCGTTAGTAAATAGGTTAGTCTCTGTTAGTTCGGTTAGAAGATAGGTTATTGCTCAGTTAGTTAGCAATAAAACATTATGCGTTAGGTTAGCTCATAGCTCAATCCATGATACAATATCGCACATATCCATTATAAAATCATTTCCACATTAGCTAAAGTTGTAGTTATAACCCGTTAGGTTAATTCAGTCTTCGTCATATGTGCATTCTCGCTTCAGTTAAGCTGTTGCATCCTAGTAGTCCAAGCTACCCATAACATGTTACGTAAACTCTTTTTGCTCCTCAGAATATTTTTTGGTACTATATGTATTCGCCTTTTAACGTCGGAAAGAATGCACATAGAGACAAGTGGATTTGAGAATTGACTTCAGTGAGCTCTTTAGCTGCTTGTTAATAGAGCGGCAGATTGATTTTTATTCACTTAGCCTTCTTCGTTGTTAAGACGGTCTTCTACTTCTGCCAGAGCTAGAAAGTTTACTATTGGTGCTTATGGACAGAAAATTGATACCGAATATCTCCATTTTCTAAGGAACTGGATATCTTTAATAGAAAAGAAAAGTTTTGAAGCATTCTTCAGAAGTTTATGAACGGGTTGAAATACTTAGAACGTACATTTGTTACCTAGTTTTTCAGAAATAAATTATTAAAAAATAAATAAAATTATTTTGTTTTCTCTAAATTACAATATGACTAACTTTGCAACCAATTACGCTAGAAAGATCAACTTTTTTTTGTTTTATTCCTTGTGAACAAACGATTCTAATAATTTTAATTGCAAACATATCTGATACACCAATAAAAAAAATAGTATTTTTACATAGCTATTCCAGTCCACCTGTCAAAGGTTTGATGAGAGTAAGCCAGTCGCGCCCCGCCCCTGTCTTCGCTTTTAGTCCGAGGGAAAAAAGAAGGGAGGGGACTACACAAACCCCTCTTTATTCAGCTTCTACAACAGGTGCCGACGCGAATATAAACATGCTGTTTTAGAAAACAGCACATACCTGAAAAATTGTATATAGTGAAGGTGAGATATAAGAATTTTGTAATAGGATAGTAACATCATATTTGGAATGGGGTGATATTTGGAAGAGTTGCAAGGTTTATTGTGTGGTTTCCTGAAGAAGATAAAACTAATTTAGTTTAAAGTTATGTGAAAACTCTCTTTATCTGATTTATATATAAAAAATATATCCTAATGTTACTTTTACTCTCACTAACGAACATCTTACTGCCTGTGTTTATCAATATTAATGTGCCTAATATCGGCTGCAGCCGCAACAGATATATCTATAGAGAAGTTCTGCCTTTTTATTCTTGGAAAAACTGTGAGTAGAGGAGGCATGTAAACAGAAGTACTATTGCATGTCACAAGGCCTGAAACCATAGAATAACCTATAACTTTGACTCTAAAACTGGCAGGTCCTTTCCAGTCGCTTTGTATTCTCCATTTGTGTCCCTCCTAAATATAAGTAACTACAGGTCTGACAGAGATGATTTTTACACCGTTGGATTCGTCATGGTCTGCAATGGTGAGGAAAACTATGAATGTGACTAGAACTGGCAAGTCCTTTCGAATCGCTTAGTACGCGTATTATCCATTTGTGACCCTACTAGATCTCAGTAGCCACAAGTTCGACAGAGATAAGCCATACACCGTTGGATTAGTCATGAACACCGGTGGGAAAATCTATGAATTTGACTAAAACTGGCAGGCCCCGGCATTCGCTTAGTAAACTCCATTTGTTCCTATGACTTTGAAGTTTTTTGGGGGGATATGTTATAAGTCGAATTTATACGGTGGCGCTTTGGTTTTATTTGTAATAAAACTATTACTTGGTTTTTTTTAGATAATTAGGCTAGGAATTACAATCTACCTTTGACTTCAGTGGATGGAAAATACAACTATTTTTAATTGAGTAAAATCTTTCACTACTCCTTCCCTGCAAGACAATTATGCAGAGAAAATGATTGATCTAAATTACTTCTGATAGCTACCTGATAGGCAGATAGACAAACATTGTAAATTATGTCTTCGAATTCCAAAAAAAAAAATCATCTACCATAATTTTGTCCTGGTTATTATTAGGAGAGAAATTAAACAGGCGTTGGAAAAAGGTAATTACTCTTTTTAAGAATAAGAGTACAAAGCCAGGGAGAGACAAATGGCCCTATTAGCTATACTTAGTAGCTCCCATACATAACAACCCTTTATGCGTTAAAAAAAATCAGAAAGTAATGCGTCCTCCGAAAAACATTAAATTCAATTATTAGTGGCCTATTTTTACGACTAGGCTATTGTAAAAGTCACATTTAAGTCTATCTTATGTGGACAACGTTACATTAGCCTTAAACACATCATGTAAACGGGCAGTTATCAACCTTCGTACCAGGGCTTCGGCTCCTATTGCACATATGGTAGAGCTTTGCAATACAAAAAATGTACATATCAAAGTGCATGTGCAGAATCACATGATGATGTTGATGAAAGCAGTGGCGTCCCGGGAATACATCTACGGGAGGCAACTTCAAAATTTTAAATAGAAACTGGGGTTGATTTTGCTCCCTTTGCAATAAGCGCGACATTTTGAATCACTTTTAGAGGAACAAAAGCTTTTGAGTCTTGGCCCGGGCCAGATCAAAATGAATTTATAATTTCTTAAGAAATTCGGTAAAACATTTTGAATTTAATCAAGAAGTAAGAAAACATAATGAAAAATAATTGGATTCCTTACCCTAACATTAACAAACATAACTGCCACAACACAAGAAAAATTTAGGGGTAGCGTGTCTGCCAACATTGGGCATGTCGAGCGTACGAACCCTGCTCCGGGCGGCCATCCTGACTGAGGTTTTCCTCAGTCTCAACAGGCGAATGCCGGGATGGTACCTTCTGTAAGGCTAGGGTCTCTGCCTTTGCACACTAGGGATGTGAATCCGCTCGGCTCGAGCGGCGAGACTAACGCTCGAGTTGAGTCGTCGCTCGAGCTCGACTCATTGTAACCGAGTTGCAGCGTGAGTCTCTCTGAGCAACGATTCGAGCAGTTCTAAGTACCGACTCGATTCGACTCGAGCAGTTCTGAGCACCGACTCGAGCAAATAGTGAGCGCCGACTGGACTCGACTCGAGCAAATAGTGAGCGCCGACTAGACTCGACTCGAGCACATAGTGAGCGCCTACTGGAATCGAGCGAGTCGGCATTGAAATAACTAAAAAAAAAACTTTTTAAATACATTCTTTTCTTAATCAATTCGTACT
>JAGDQP010003873.1:13356-64835 GCA_022664845.1 Lepisma saccharinum | reverse complement strand
CGAATTCCCAAAAAATTATCTATCATAACTTTGCCATATTGTTATTATTAGGAGAGAAATTAAACAGGCGTTGGAAAAATGTAATTAATATTTAGGTCCTTTGGGGCGGGAGGGGAAAGACTGCATTACGAAGTCGAGCAACTCTTTGCGGGACCTGCAACCTTAATTAGGGTAATAATTTTTCTGAGTGAATTTTACTATATATTAGTTTGTGTAGAAATGATAATAGAAAATCTCTTCTATTTTAACTCATTCAGCGCGCAAGTACAGAGAATAAAATTATCTAGCGTTGGGTCTTAGGTCACCCTGTGTGAATTCATGAAATGCATAATTGACGTATTATTAGGATTAAAGTGTTGCTCCGTAGTGTAGTAGCTAAATAATAAATCACAACGGATTATAAATGAAGACGAGAGAGTCAAACATGTCATTGAATAAAGGCATAATGTAATCAAGGTCCAGTTTTTTTCTGAAACTACTGTAAAAATATGCATAATTCGGTTTCCTAAAATAGTAAATTTCCTCAGTATATAACTTGGTACTATTTTGAGTGCATACAACTGAAAAATAAGTTGGGCTAACATTGGGCCACATGTACATTGCAATTACCATGTAGTTTGCTCTACGTTGAACTTCGCTTTTAGGGCCAACGTTATCGCTAACGATAAGGCTAGCGGCCAACGACCAAATAGTACGTAGGTCGAACAGTACTGAAAAACGTTAATCTAACGTTAAAACGTACAATCAGATTTTCAATGGTCCAACAAGAATTTGCTACTTTGGGTACACACGATTTTGTATTATATTTGTTGTTACTAATACAATTTGCAATATAATTACTTAATGAAAATTTGTATATTACTATTGAGTTGATCCTTTATAATGCGGCCCTCACTCTCTTCCTGATTAGTCAATTTGTCCAGCTGCCAAAAAAGGTTGGAGTAGACTATAACGTTTTTCCGAATGATGATTGAATTAGCTGTTTGGGAAGATTGCTCGTTAGTATTCACAGTGCAATGTAAATATTATACTTGTTAATAATTGCTCTGGGATAAATAGCTACTACTGAACTATGATATATGGAGCAAACGCAAGTTTGCTGTAAGATTAGAAATTATATTTTACAGCTGTAAGTAATGCGTTTGTTACAGTACTACACAAATCTGCTTTATGTGATAAATAGAGCAAAAAATACAGAAGAGGTATAAAATGAGTGGAGACAATACACGATCAGGAAAGTCGAAACAATATACTGCATTATACTAAAATAATAACTTCAATGAGGCAGCAGAGGCAGGGGGAGGCAATATTTCTCCACTCACCACGTCCACCCTCTTAGTATAGAATCATTGAGGAAGAACACAAACTCTACAGAATTAACCATTTTCCCCAGGAAACCGGTCGAGAACCTGTTTCATTCAAGCGGTACACACATATATTCAGACATTCGCTTCTCCAACTTCCCACCCCTTCCACTGCCAGGCCTAGAGTGGGGCGTGGCTTACCCTCATCAAACCTTTTAGAGGCGGACTAGAATAGCTATATAAAAATACTATTTTTTTTATTGGTGTATCGGATATGTTTGCAATTAAAATTATTAGAATCGTTTGTTCACAAGGAATAAAACCAAAAAAAATTGATCTTTCTAGCGTAATTGGTTGCAAAGTTAGTCATATTGTAATTTAGAGAAAACAAAATAATTTTATTTATTTTTTAATAATTTATTTCTGAAAAACTAGGTAACAAATGTACGTTCTAAGTATTTCAACCCGTTCATAAACTTCTGAAGAATGCTTCGAAACTTTTCTTTTCTATTAAAGATATCCAGTTCCTTAGAAAATGAAGATATTCGGTATCAATTTTCTGTCCATAAGCACCAATAGTAAACTTTCTAGCTCTGAGAGAACTAGAAGACCCCGTTAAGAAGGTAGGACTAGACCAGGATTGACCTCACAATTTACAATTACTTTAACAGTTTTGCTGTTAATATTGCTAGCTATGACGATATCATTCATACCTTATTTCTGGGTGCACTCTAAACGAATGGCCAGTTCATCCCTCATAGCTTGTCACCGACACAACCCTTAGCCCTTTAGGTAACTTTGGCTCAGGTCGAACGGAAGGTGATGGAATAAAGAAAGTGGGAGGAAACGGGAGACCCTCGAGACATCCCACATATACGGTGACTATCTAGCACAGAACCCACATAGAAGAACCGGAATTAAACCGAGGACTCCACGTACTAGATGAACGCTCTAACAGTGACCCACCACAGTCTACCAGTATTACTACACTATTAGACATTGGGTATATTTCTTCAGTCTCAAGCAGCAAGAGGAGGGAAGAGAGAGAGAAAAATTAAAGTCAGTTACCAAATGTAGGTGAGTAGTAATGGCGCAGAATCCAAGACCGATGGACGAAACTCGTTATTTCTGCCATCAGATTCCATAAGAGAGAGGATATGGTACTTTTATCCACCTCAGTTAATGATGGCTGCACCTTGCATTGCTGGACATCGTTGATATATGAGGACTGCATACTACGTAGGATATACAAAAGTAAATACATAAGAATAGACATCAAGTATATCATAGATCCAATATTTTCCAGAACTCGACTTGGTATTGATCACCTATGTAAGGCACAGGATACAGGATATCGATTTTATAAGGATTAGTGGACTCAAATGTTGGAGACGAAGCTGGTCACTAAAAATCCTTATAATGCCTGATTGCCAGTGCCGAATCTAGAAATTTTCCTATGGGAGGCTCTGTTAAATTTTGCCGCCCTTTCCATCGTTTTTTTAGCCAAACAAACGATCGGCCGATGCGACGGTCACAACATTGTCTCGCATCACGTAGTGTACTTTTGTTATCATCTCTGGAGCCTGTCGTGGCATCGCTATTACTAACTCCAGTAAGGCTATCTGACTTGAATCGCAGTATTGAATTTTATAGTTGAAGGTAGGTTGTATCGAATAACATAAAAAAATGTCTTAGCGCACCGGTATTGAAATTTTGAACACGTTTAGGTCAATTTCAGTTTACTTGCGTTTTTTAGGAGCTTTTATTTTTAATTTTGTAGCTGTTTGTTGCCCCTAAATGTGCCGCCTGGGGCGCTTGCCCCCCTTAGATGCGGCACTGCTGATATGCATATTAGACAGGGTATAATGTTGCATACATAATGGGTTTATGAGAGTCCACCGCCCTTGGACAGCATACCTCTTGTAATACCATCGTGTCATATTGGGCTCCATAACTATTAGGCTAAAAGACTGAATTATTTAAGATAAAACATATAGGGGTTTTAACGTCATTGTGAACAAAGCTGATAGACTGTTCACGTTACTCCTATATCATGTAGGGTTCGTATTATAGTGATCGATACTTGAGAGCAGACACAAAGACTTCGATAGTGATTTTTCACAGCATCTACTTTTACTGCAAACCTGTGGTATACCTGTGGTAACCTGTGGGATACAAGCACTTACGCTAGTAAATTAGAACAGCCGTTGTATTCAATTGATAAGTAGGATAAATAAAGAACAACGTCTGTCCTTTGCCAGAAACACCGGCACTAGTTTACAGAATAATTTGAAATGTAGGAGTACCTACTTTGAAAAATACTTTGCCTATTTCCGCTCACGGAGTTGCGAAAGAAGGACATTCACCGTCACTCGCTCGTTATGATATGTTTGTTATTTTGAATTTGCTTACTACTCAGCAACCAAGATTCGTAAATACATTAAAAGTTGAGTGGTTGCTCTAACTCTCATGTATAGTTTAGGACAGATGACGTCATTTTGCTTAAGTCAGTCAAAAGTGTCTCTTCATTCAGAGTGACGGTAAGCCATAAAACAATAAGTGTGGTAGGAAATATAAAGTACTTTCAGCTTTCACATTAATCAAGTTTTTCACAGGTCTATTCGTACACAAAGAAGTTTTTACCTAGTCCTAGAAACTTTTAAGTAATTCCACACAGACAGAAGTTTGGCAGTTATGTATTTGCTTTTCAAGCAGGTGATGACATCAAATGTGCTATATGCTGTGGCAGTAGCACAAACAACAGTAACATGGCCCATTAAACTTGCAATTAACATTTTCACCTAAACATCAATTGAATTACCAACAGAGAGACTGACAATATCGAAAACATATATATTGTTGTTTTGGGTGATAGTTGACCCAACCTAAGGTAACTAGATAACATACAGTATTTATTCGTATAATTACTTGCACTTATTCGAGCGAGAGTAAGAGAAGCAAGTTTATAATATTCTATGACTTAAGTTGGAATAAAGGATACTTTTTACTCGATGATCATCTGGTCTGCTGTGAATGGCATGAATAACTGGGAAACTGAACTGTCCTTCGGTCAAGTCTTCACAGAAACCTTTACTTTCTGAATACTGAAAAAGAAACACTAATTTTAATACAACATATATAAATCAGGATATAGGAGTACTGAGATCCTGTGTCCATACTTAATTTAATTAAAACAGGCTGACAAGGCTATACAATTAACTTTATGGTAACAAAGACACAGACATATAAAACTTCATATATTATGGTTCCTTGAAAGCATTCTCTTTTTCAGGCAAAACAGTGTCTATAAACATCGTATTGAAACAAGTATATGCAGCATGTTTTAAACCTGAACCAACGAACTTCGCAAGGTGATTCCTCACATCAAAGCAAGAAGAAAGTTGCTTTAAAGAAATTTCTAAACATGTCTCCTGTGTAGTTTAGTAGCTGCATTCACTCAACCCCCATAAGCAGACCACTGGCAACTCAAGATCGGCTGCAGCTAAATGTGTTTTATATGTCGGCTTAGTATTGGCTAAATAGTAGCTCCCACCATCTCGACTTAGCGTTGACAAACACTGACGGACTGTCGTTGGGTGGCTGCCGATAGGTGCGAAAATTACACCGAGGCAAAAGTGCATCCCACTACTAGATATTTTTACGCTATTTGACCGTCAACTGTTTTACGAACGTGATTAACCACGACCCTTAGCAGGAAGCCATTAACCGTCTGCTTTCGGAAATAATGCGAAGGTGTTCGTAAAATATGTAGCACGTAATTTTTCGTAGTTGTCTTAAAGATGTAGTTGCTTTCCCCGCAAAAATATTATCCCATGATGATCTTTCTAGTCTGTGTAATGGAGAAAAAATAACACGTTTTCTCGTCTCCGCCATTCCAAATTATCCACTCGCTCGAGGCATATAGTTTACCGCAATGCTAACAGATGGTGCTCACACGTGTAGAATTTCTATTCCGATTGATTTGTAAAACAATAGTTGTTATATGAAACTTCTACAGCTCTGTACTTAAAGTCACTCTGTAATTAAAGTACTCTCTGTGACACTACATTCTATCCCTGAGTTGATGAAGTATATAATAAATGTTTTCTTTTGTGGACGGATGACCCCGTAGTAAAATAGTAGAGCGTTGGACAGCAAATCACAAGGTTAAAAGTTGTAATCTAGACGCATACAAGTGAGAAAATTTAAGGACTCGGATAGGAAGAGTGAATAGAACGTTTATTGGAATAAAGGTAGAATGTAATCGAGATCACATTCTTTACGAGAACTACACCCTAAAAGCTGTACCTCTGAATTGGGACTACAAAATTCCAATTTTCTATTCTCAATTTTTGAGAGGCAGTGGTGAACCCAGGGTTGGGTTTAGAGGGGCACTTCTTTGCCTCCCAGTTTTTGGGAGGGAACAGATTAATAGAAACAAAAACGAAGGTAAAATATGAATCTCTGGGTCCATCACTACCTCTGAAAAACAAGTAGTATAATAGACTCCCAATTTTTGAGAATCAGTGACGGGCACAATGGTTCACCGCAAATCATCCATGATTCATATCGGCCTATATCGATTTGTTTCCAGATTCTCTTCTACCTTCCTAACTATAATTCCACCCACGGACCAGCCGCGTAATTTAATGGCTCACGGTCGGTAAAATTGGAATCTGCGCTGCAGTGGCGTTTCCGGTATAAGCTTAAACTAGTTAGGTGGAGCCAATTCGGGACACTGTGCGCATGTCCTACCGCTAGGCTTCAGCAGCGAACATTATATTTGGATGATCAATGTGTAGTTGCAAAAATTTCGGCGAGACTTCTCCAACAACACCTCAATCACCAACTTAGCCCTACTAGTTCCTGAATTGAAAGTTATCTACAGACAGCGCGGTTCTATGTCTTCAAAGCATGTGCTGTTAAAGTCTAAAACCGATAGAAGACAGCCAGAAATCAGCGCCAGAAGCCTAGCAAATTGCGTATGTAGGCCCACTTTCGACCCGCCAGAGTTCCATTATAGGGTAAGCTCTTGTGACTTCCTGAGACGTAATATTCATGGATATTAGCTCTCCATGTGCAACAATATCAATTTAATTCGAAGTAGTCTTTAGCTAGCTTCAAAACTAGCTCAGAAAATAAACGAACTAAAAACAAAGAACCTGTTATCAGCTTTGTGGTACTCACAAAATGCAATGAAGTTACTTTCAAGACGCTAAACCTAATGGGATAAAATAACGTAATTTGGCAGCATTGTTTTTATAAGTTTGTTGGTAAGAACTCTAGAGCTGTAGGAATCAACATTTAACTCGACAGATAAAGAGATACGTTCGCTTCAAAAGAAGTTGCCCATTGGGATCTACCGCTGTGAGATCAAATCAAATATTACCACTGTGAAACAAATCAAATATTATATTTTCTAGAAAATACAGTCAAATTACCTTACCTCGCCCTACAATTACATATTGAAAATGATTGTAACAAAGCATAAAATAAAGTGATTTCGATGCAACTTACTTCAAAATAAGGCATTTTCTTCTCACAATTTCATATATTAACATCAATATCTATTCGTGTGTACTATAATTTATAAGATTCAAAGTATTTCATACCAATTATTAATTATTTTCAATTTTCATACAAAATGAAGCTTTTTTTTTCTGAAAATTTAACTGAAAAAAATGTTAATTTAAATTACAGGTCTCAGTGCCTCACAAAGGCTATAGCAAGGAAGGAAGGTAAGTTCGATTGGCCGCATGCTAAGAAGGGTTTCTTTACATAAAAGAGTTCTAATTGAACTGAATTTGAATTCATTTATAACAGTTAGGCCTCAGGGCGGGATATGGTAGGAAAAGAATGCGGGCAGGAGTCGCCCATGGCCTAAGTTGAAGGTTTTATCTCGGCATTTGCCTGATGTGAAGAGATACAAAGGACAAAAATGAAAGAAAGGGAGGACTAGCAATAAGAAAGGGTGGAAAAGTAACAGATGTGAAGAAAAGAGTGAATGAGAAGCAGATGAGAAAGGAGGAACAGGGAACGGAAGTTGTAAAAAGAGGTTCCGTAGTTGAGCCTCTTGTAGGACAATGCTACAGAAGTAGATAAACAACCTTATATCAGGTATAGCACATATCTAAGGGATAGGTATATAATGTATACTTACACGCCTGTCATTACTAAAGACAACTGTCTCTACACCCCTGATGATTTTACCGGCCCTTTTAATGGAATTAAGATAAGATTTATCTACGGGCTTCCCTAAACTATTCTCTACATTTGAATATTTCTATGACATCTTAATAACTAGAAAATGTAGTAGATGAAATGTTTATCATTACCTCTTTCGACCATAAATTGCAGTAATCATTTCTGATTTGCACGTATAATGCTAGATCACTAATAAGCTTGGTAAAGTCTGTTTTGTTTTCACTGAATAGCTGCATTAGTCCGCATGGAAACAGGAAAAATACAGCTGTTTCTGAAAAGTACAATAAAACTACAAATTGGTAAGTTTAAAATGATGCACTGTTCAGCACATTTAATAAATCGCAGTAGTGCGTTATAGTAGTACGAGATTATTTTCATTTAATTTAATTTCATTTGGGATCCACCTTTCACCCCAACCTCTTTGCTGTCGTAGATTGACTTGGGCGATCTTTAGTCTTGCGTATCAGAGTGGATCGAAAAAAATATTTTCTTTCGAAAATCGATATCCCCCATACTGGAAGAGTTGTGGTTTCGTATCGTAATGACAACCTTAAAATATGCAATCGCGGCATCAACTGCATCAGGTTGCGCATTTGGCTCAAAGTTTGCGAAATTGGTAATCATTTTCACTTTCTCGACTTAACAAAGGAAATAACTATTTTTATATGTATATTACTAAGACGTGCCGAAGACATGTTAGACACAGATTAACACACATATTTGACCTGTCCGACAATTCATACCCAATTCGTACCTAACTCAAGGTAAAAGAAATCGCCCTGTTTTGCTCGAAAAGGTGTTCTTTTAAGATCACAACATTGGACGAGGACAGTTTGACTGCTAAACATGACTGGCGACTTTAAAAAAATAACGAAGGTACACTTTCCCTTTATATTATTTTCGTTTTGCAGCTCTTAGCTAGTTTATTCTCAAACAATCCAACACTCTTCACATGGCTGCAAGGCTAGTGCTACCCGTCCCCCACAAGTACCCTACCTCTTCACGAGCCGGCTTTCAGCCTGCTGTTAAATCAGACTTAGTCTCAAATTTTAGGCTTTGTTCTCTTCCTAGGAGCTTGGTCCTGATACAACCATCTCTGGATTCTTTGCCAAAGATATGTTTTGAGTTGCGCGATCTTTCAAATTAATGGCTGTTGCATGGCGTGATAGAAAAATAAGTTCCATGTGTTGATACCCATAGGTTGCTATTCGATGCAGGTCATCTTGAGAAAGCCGTCGAGTGATAGGAGCTCTTTCATCATGCATTGATCTGTTATCCGAATTAGCTCAAACTTGCGTGTTGTCGCCTTGAGAGCTGAACTTCTAGTAGGAATGGTTTGTGCGACTGTTTTGCGAATATTTTGCTGTTCATCACGAAGTATTACGACACGATTTTCGGGACGAGCTTAAAATGTCTTCTTCTGGAGAGCAGGAATGATGGCATTCGTTTACTGTTCGTCTAGGTACATCATTCTTTCTGTAGTAACAAATTCTTCGAACCGTTGGATTTTTTACATAAGTGTTTGGTGTTATACCACATGGGCGCATGCATTCGTTGATAAAAGTAATTACAGTTCTAAGTTGTTTAGATGGATTAGGGTTTGTAACGTTGTCACGGAGAACAGAACGCAGTTTTGATTCAGATTCAGGGACCGTTACAGCGATTTCAGGGGAGCACTATATGTAACGATAGCACGGCAGGTCCTGTGTAGCTTTCATCATCGCTTAGAACGGAGGCCTCATGTTCTGGTAACTTTGATTCAATTGATTGATATTGTGTGATGGGTTGTGTGGACATTTCCAAATCTTATCCCAGTGAAACCAATAAAACCAGCCGGAGCAGATGTTTTTTTACGTCGATTTCTTCTGTTAGGTGTTACAGCAGGAGCTTATTTGTGTGAAGTTGGCATATGAACAAATGAACTTGGCGTGGCAATAAATTTTCCAATCGGTCTTCATCTTTATTTTCCATATAAGTATCCTTTCCATCGGATCCGATTCATGTCAAAGAAGCTACGTCAAACTCATTTAGGCTTAAATAGTCCCCAATGCAAACAGTAACACCCTCCCCTCCTTCACATTTTGATGTTACATGACCGATGTGCTTTTAACCTGGATGGGAAAGATGATGTGAAGTTAGTGTTTTGCAAAACTAATGAATACTTGCACAATGTACTTACAGAATACACAACTGAACATGCACAGTACACAATAGAAACATGAACTACGTGAAATTAAACAATTTGAGAGTAATTCAAATCACTAGACTGAAGCTGTGGTCATACGTTACGATATATTCGGACGACACTGCTAGTGATTAAGTGCATAGCTATTTACAGCTATACTCGTCTGGTAGTCAAAGCCCAGTCCTTAAGAGACGCAGGTGAACGAACAGTTGTGCAAACACACATCTGTAAGTCTTCCAAGTCAATTACACTCCGCTCCGAAAAAGAGAACTGTTTCGAGCAAAATAGGGCGATTTTTAGCCTTGAGTTAGGTAAGACTAGGATATCTGGAATAGTTGTACAGGTCATTGGCGAAGAATCTACTTCTCCGGACCAAGGTTCTTAGAAAGAGAACTAAACCCAAAATTTGAGACCAAATCTGATTTTGCAGCAGGCAGAAAGCCGGTTCCTGCAGAGATAGGTTGCTTTGGGGCCGACGGGTAGCACTAGACTTGCAGCCATGTGAAGAGTGTTGGATTATTTCAGATTAAACTAGCTAAGAGCTTCAACACCTAAAGTAATGTAAAGAAAAAGTGTACATTCGTTATTTTTTTTTAACAAAGTCGCCAGTCATGTTAGGCAGTCAAACTGTCCTCGTCCAATGTTGTGCTCTTAAAAGAGCACTTTTTCGAACAAAACAGGGCGATTTTTTACCTTGAGTTAGGTACGAATAGGGTACGAATTGTCGGACAGGTCAAACATGTGTGTTAATCTGTATCTAACATGTCTTCGGCGCGTCTTAGTAACAGCCTTAGGACAATTGTTGTCCTGTTTGTTAAGTCGAAAAAAAGTGAAAATGAATACGAATATCGCAAACTTTGAGCCAAATGCGCAACCTGATGCAGTTGATGCAGTGCTTCCATATTTTAAGGTTATCATTACGATACGAAACAACAAATTTACCCTCATGGGGATATCAATTTTCGAAAACATATTTTTTTTCGATTGGGTATATCACTGTTGGGTTGCCCTATTGGTCTATTGGGTATATCACTGTTATAGGTAGCAAAATCCTCAATTTCCCGTTTGTGTATGCATAAATATTGTCATTAATCTGTCCTAGAAGAGTTTGAATATTAGGTAAAGTGGGGCACTACTTTAGCTGAGGTTCAATATTTTCGGGAAGAGAGGGAGCAAACGTCTCGCTATACACTTCATAAGAAGCTTGCATTTAATATTTAATAAAGGTATAAGTCTGAAGTTCTTTTTGGGCTGTACTGCCGTCCTTTGGTAGTATTATACCAACAACTTCAATAAAGCCATGATCTAAAACAGATCTGCAACATAAGTTATTATACAACTGTACTAAACAAAGTAAGATTTCATCTGGTAGTTTAGGACAGAAATAATGGGGACACAACAGGTTGTTTCTAATTTGGCACTTATACTGTTCTCCTATAGCCTTATACATATTATTTCCAATAAATACGTCTCCCTTATTATTGATAATTAATAATACCATTTAACTCTCGCTTTCGTTCTTGGAATCACTGACAGAATTTAGGATCTTCGTTGACCCCCACTTTTTGTCATTTACTTTATGTACCAATCCCTGCTATTCTATAACTGTGCAATTTTAAAAAACAGTCTGTATTTTTTAACTTGCACCAAATAGTCGGTATCTTGTTTAACCATGCAGTTATATTTATTTAATAATTAATAGAAGTAAATTAGTTTTTCTTTGTGTTGCTTATTTGCTTGACTAGCAAAGCTTTTTGGCTTGATAAATTAAGGGACGCTTGCTATTCAGCTACCATCAGAGCATATTGGTTTGTCATAGAGACTGGTTAATCAAAACATTCCAAATTGACTTTAAAGTTTGAATATAAGCCTCATTCTTAATAAACTTTCATTTAATTTCCATACGAAGGTCGGATTTAGGTGCTTGCACACATCCATGTCAAAAGTTGCATAATTCAGTCTATGATTTGAAAAAAAATATTATTTCTACCGTAACTTTTGTAGCTTACATTTTAAACTTTATGCGTGACAAATCATTTGTATAATAATATGTCGGCATCACGTCCCAGCCGTTCAGTACCACTCATACATCGATTAACTTAAAATGATTATATAATTGTTATAACTGGTTACTTACATTTTGGCCTCTTACACTATTTCTCGCATAGCTGTATTTCTGTCCTCGCAAATAATAATGTTACATTAGTTTAGTTTTTGTATTCCTATTGCCAAAATATTTTAAAAATAAGAACTTCGTTCGTGTCGTATCACAAGGCGCATAAAGAATAAATTGAGTGAATAATCACTTGAATAAAGAAGTTTTCAAGTGATACTAAATTGAGTAATACATACAAGCTTTAAGAATGATTTGTCTGATGGAGTTAGTACTTTAGATCATTACAAATAACTTTGATAGCTTATTACCTATCTTACGCAATTAGCGGACACCTGGTCAGTGTCATTGACTTATTCGGCGATGTTGTATGTGTTCTCTTATTGTAACAGTAATCACTTGTTTCACGAACTGATTGTCATCGATACTGTTGCAACAGACTGCATGAATTGTGCAACTGTACAAAGTAGCATAACGTAGGATGTCGTTCATTATTGTGGTGGACTGCCATTTGAGATTTCATACCTCATTGATCCTTCATTCATGGCGCTCCGAATAGGGGCGCCTGTCGCAGTCGTCGAAGAATCCTGATATCGTTTTAAAGTACACAAAATAAGACTGTGAGGCGCGAAACTTATTATAAAAAGTAAATTATTGAAAACAATATTCGTTCCTGAGAGTATATTTATGTAAGCGTCAAAAAGTATGAGTGAGATTTCAATACCTAATTTATAGAAAATCTTTATTTTATCAGAGAAGCAAGGGATAATCTATAGAGTACACATAGGATATTAGAGATAATAACATCTTCTTTAAGTTCGAGCAAATTCTCGAAATAAAATACCTCCTTGTCAAATAATCATTTTGATTGTGTTTAAAAAACACAATTTTCCTTAAAATGTTTTAAAATCAATTTTATATGTACTACTCAGACGATATTATGAGCAAGTATACCGTTAGACCAAAAGTATATTGCAAAAATGTTATCCTATTAAGAAAGAGTGACTCCGAAATATTCAGGTAAATTATATTCATCATTTTAAACCACAGTTTAACAGAATAAGGTCACAATTTAGTGCTCTGATTTTTATAAGAATGAATTTAGAGTATTTTGGAGAAGAAAATTTTTCATTTCATTGATATAAATAACATACTGTAACATATAGCTGCTTTGTAAACTCAGTACTTTTAAAATACTAGTTTCAGGGACGTACGTATGGGGCGGGTCCGGAAGACCGGACCCTCCCAAACTCAAAGTTTTATGGAAAAAATAGCATAACTTGAGGCGTAATATGTGTTTAATATGTATTTCATGCCCAAACAAACCTTGGACCCCCCGGAAGCCCTTGAACCCCTCCCAAAACCAATTTCTGGGTACGTACCTCACTAGTATCTATGATGTCGTTTTAAGTACGGATGTATTAACTTTTAGCTTCTTTTCGTGAGCTACAAATACATGATGAGATTCACATGAGATAACTTAAAAACTTAAAGGAGATGTAATTATAGACCTATAAAGTGCAAGATCGTTCCAGGTGCTATGAGATGAAAGTATGTGACACTTTCTGTTGCTAGATGGTCTTTAGATTGCTATGATTTCTGAAATGATGTTTGGAATTACGAGAGAGAGTGAGAGAGAAACAAGAAGATTAAGGAGTAGAGGGGATCGTGAAGATCACATTTATTATAATAATCAATACGATAATAAAGTACATTTCAACATCACACACGATGATGTGCCATAGTAACACAAATAGAGTTAATCTATTTTCTATCCAAAACGTTCACGAAGGCGCGAGGAGACCTGTTAAAAGACTATGCAGAAGATGACCAAATTAATGGGAAATCAGGGGCAACGATGAAGTTGTCAAAGAAGAAAATATCCAAGTAGTTTCTGTTTACAGAGATGAATATACTGTAGACAGCAAACTGTTAGTGGGTAAAAAAAATACGTGAGGAAATTTCCCCGACCTCTCCACAATTTCGTTTGGTTGAAATTGCACCAGGCGTTCCAGGGTTATACTGGAACTTACACACACACATACATACATATATATATATATAATACTGATAGATAACACTATTCTTACATTTGCTCATTTGTCGATATTCCTTTTCAGATGGACAAATGAAATTCTCTTTCCAGTACACATCAATTCCTTGTCCAATCGTACACTCCATGATTACATCACAATATACTTTTGCAGCCTGTAAAATATAATTGAATTCAACTAAATAAGTAGATATTTTAGCAGTCAACTAAAAATGTTATATAATAAAAAATTATGTTTTAAATTGCTCGCTCGCGTTTATCGCAATTTACTCAGATGAAATCAAGTGGTTGGGTGATTTTACAATCCCTTATGCTTGAATTAATTATTAAAATTGCATCGTGTTATAACTCAAATTGATGTCGAAAAAGAGCTCTTTGAGAACATTTTTTAAAAATTCGAGTGGTGTCTGTGATACAAATACAAATTAGTTGCGAGTAAATCTCAACCAAAACAAATTAAAATTGAACATTGTCAATGTAGTAAGAAAAAGCTATTACATTGTCCTGTACAAGCGGAAATGAGACGGGAGCAGCTTATGCGACCTTCGAACAGTAACTCATTGAGTTACGACGGTGATTCCGACTACCAGTGAACCGCAAGACTGAAGTGCGTAATCTACCAATGAATGTACTGACATCCGAGCGTACTGCAACCGCCTCCCAATATTCACACATATTATTATTTCTATTTTTTCAATGGCAAAATAATTGCTTGTGGAGTATGTAAATTCTCAGGGAGTTTTGTGGGTGTGGAGGAGTTAAAGAAATGTTTAATCAATAGAGAATGGGCAGATGATAATATTAAAACAATGGGGGAAATATCAGTGCTTAGCAGTCATCTCTTTGTAAGAAAATTTGGGGAGGTAGTTGGTCTGGTGATCATATTAAATCTGTCAACTTGCAAAAATAAACTGAAGAGAAGCAACTTGAGAAAGCTTTCGAAAAAGAATTTGACTGATCGTACAAAGTACGATTTTTGTGCGTCTTATTATATTTCCAAAATAATCGTCTATTCATTGATCATTGGTGCTTAGTAACATTACAGGAACTAAATCTTGTTGATGTTGGCAGAATGCTTCATTGAAATGTTAGGTACATGAAAATAGTGACAAACATTAAGTAATAAATAAATAAATAAAACGATAAGAGTTTCCAAAAATCGACAGTGATAATACACCTAATGCTCTGTCTAGAAAACAAACCAAAAGCAATCACATTATTGTTGGAACTGATAAAACTCAGTAACAACTAGCGAGGTCTTTGTTTCAGCAGTGTTAAATACTTTGAGAAAATATGGCTTCAGCAATCGTTGGTTAGCTAAACATTAGGTGGGAGTGTGTACAAATTGGTATAGTCTCATGTTAGATTCAAATCCTTGTATGTGTTCCATGTTAATAAGATATTTTTTTAGATTTCATTATATGGCACTATATGAGCCTTCGACTTGCGTTTGGTGATGCGGCTGAATCCGTAGCAGTTGTAAATCACTTTAAAAATTTCATTCATGCTCTATAATCAATTTACAGCCAACCTCAGTAAAATCAGTGTCAGCTAGAATCAGTGTGGAATAAAGTTGAAAAATGCTCGTATGATACTGTCTCCTTGTTGGGTTGCATCTAGGGGATATACAATCTCTGCAGTGTGGAATGACTTTCAAGCAATGGATTTATATTATCTTGAAATTTCAGTGGACACGTCTAGACATTTGCATGAATAAGTGAAAGTTGAAGTCTTGAGAAAGAAATTATCACCTACAGGATTTATGGGAAATGTGTGAGGCTTTGGAAGAAATGAAAAAATTATAGTTATTTCTTCAGAGTAGTCATCTGTCCCTTCCCGAAGCTCACATATTAATACAAAAATACATTGCCAACATCACAAGCCTGAAAATATATCCAGGATCACATTTATCAATCTACTACTGTCTCTGCCAGTCAGATCATGCTCTTCCCATGAATTGATCTTGTAATGGATAACACAACAAATTCTAACCAGTTAATTTGAATGAAGAACGTACGGCAGGACCGGGGCTCGAGCCAAGCAGAGGGAATAAAGGCAAGTCGAAAACCTTATGTGCAACTCCAAGATTAAACATGTCTTGATGTCTGACGTATGGAAATCATTCGGCAATGTAAGATACAGCTTTAGCCAAACGAGTCTAATTGGATTCTGATGAAACGTTTTAAGTTTTGTCATGTATATACACAAGTGCGGTCGAGAAGTTTCCAGGAACTGGCGAGATTAGTATGTTCAGTAAATATATTACTCGTAAGCGCAGCAGATCGTGAGATGGCCTTTAGTCAAATAAACCTAATATTAATGGATACTATAACGGGTGTGAAACATCAATCGAATCTCATCTTCGTATCAATCGTTGGTCCTTCAGTCAAAATGTGTGTCCAGGGGTCATATGTTTATAACCTGATTATCGATGGGAACAAGGGCGGTTACAAACAGTGGATCTATGAGCAAGCAATGTAAGCCTGAAAGTGATGGGTATAATTCAATGTGGAAACTACTGGAAAAGAAAGTATCTTTTGTTACAACAGATTTAAGCCTACTGAATAAGAACCAAGCCAAGAAGTATATTCTAATTTTAAAAAAGTATCGTATGGTGCAATTGAAAATATTGTTTCTAAAGAGATTTACAATGATCTATATGTATTAATTTAGTACCATGCTGCTCAGACACAGTGAGCGACCTGTAGTTACCATCTTGCGAAATAGTAATAAAATAACTGTTAATAATTATTGAGTTTTTCGGAATAAGGCATACAGTAATCTTACAAGATTGTATATTGATAAAATAATTACTATTTTGTAAACAATAATACGGTAATACCGTTCATGTAAGGAAATCCTCGTAGTCATTTTAAACAAATGTGTCCAAACTGAACAGAGCGATATCCCAATAGTGGACACATCTTTAATATTACCATGACCATCTGCCCAATTCCAACTACAGTCCATACTAAAGTAGAAACAAACCCTAGCTCGCGAAAGCTTCTTTTCTCTATTCACCTCACGTAGCTCTTTAACAATTGTCCCAGAAATAAAAATGCGGAAAAGCCTATTGGATTGAGCCATAGTGTATATTATGACTCCGCAACCTTTGGATGATTATTACGGTAGTTAAGCTGAAAGTGTATATTTCATAGTTTTCTTTCAGAAATGTGACACATGCCCTATTTCATTAAATTGCAAAATAAATTTTAAAAAGTGCAATATTAATATTTTGGATTATTGAGTTCAAAGACACTTGATCTTGTCAAAAATTGTTCCACAGTTCATCAAAAAAGACTTTTTGAAAATCAATAAATTGGATAAAATTCCAGAATATCTAGTAAATATAATAAACCCTTGGAGAATTCTAAGAGCTTTCCTGACCAAACCCTGCATAAGGGTAAGGGACAATTTGGAAACGTTCCTAAAACGTGATGAAAAATTCTTTCATCTATAGAGACGGGTGATGCTAACAATCGGATTCGCAACAACAAGCAGTGACAGACTGCAAATATGATACACCGTTTGGAAAACACCTAAAGAAATGGAAAACAAAAACACATTAATTGACACTGTGTATAAAAGGTGCTACCTGTCAGAGAGTACACCATAATCAGGGGCGTCATCATGAAGTCGGCCATCCCGAATCTTGACCGACATCTCTTTAATCAGAAAGAGGGGCGTGCATCTGGCCAGGCCAGAACTTCACCACAAACACACTGGCGAAGTTAGTTTCTCCACAAATCCACTCTTGTGAGAAAGAATGAATTGTCACATCAAAATAGAGTAGATGATACAATGGTCAGGAAACACGTTCTTTCTCCTGAAACTGCTCAAGAAACGGAAACCTAATACATTCGAATGAGCAGTGTGCAGGTGACACAAACCATGAAGGATACGACCATCACGGAGCGCAACCTGAAATATGTCATACCACACGAAACCTCAACATAGGAAAAGGGTGATGTGGCATATCAATCCAGATATGAAATTTCATCAGAAAAAATCCTGTTATATTTTGAAAAAAGAATATAACCTTATGTGAAAAATCACGTTAACAACATTTTTATGGCAAAACCCCAATTCAAACCAATTCTTCATACACCCTACTCCCATTCAAAAACTTCGTGCAAGATATAAGATGACCGACTTCAAGATCGTAAGCATGGAGGTCACATCCCTAACTAGTAAAGTTACTCACCCAGCACTTACCAACATGCACCAGGCCCCACTGGCGAAGGATGGTATAAACAAATTGGTAGATAATGTATAAAAAAGGGATATTAAAGGTAAAAGAAAATTGTTGACATAATAACTAGTAGCTCTACTTTCCCCCCGAAAATATAATTTTGAAAAACAAAATTGGCAAATGTGTTTGAACGAACGGTGCAACTGGCTTACCTCTATCTCTGACCTCTTTAATTGGTGTAATGCCTGGAACTTAAAAATTAATACCTCTAAATCTTTTCTCACTATTTCTTTAAAGAAGAATCAAATAGCATCTACACAATTTGACGAAAAACTTTTGTTTGCTGATCACATGACCTCTGTAACACAGTTCAATACGCTTACTTGGTCCTCTCTATAGCTTTACTGAAATGAAGGACTTTCATTCTTTAAGTATGTTCTACATATTGCTCCGCAATTTGGAACACGGCTAGTATTTCTAATCTATCTCATCTTGGTTCTGTTCTGAATTTTTTTCTTGCTATAGTCAAAGAAGAATATCATCGGTACGTAGCTTAAGCAAACCTGAGTTATTATGAGTTCTTGGTCTCCACGTTCCCTCTTCTTGTCGTAAGGCGATAGATATGATGTAGTTATACAAGATACTTAAGAGGACGCTCAAAACTGGAGGCTTAATATTTAAATTTTACTGCAGCGGCTCCTTATTCTATAGACTAGTAACTATGTAACAATCTTGGTACAAATATTGATATTCTTGGATTTGAAAATACTTTTCGTCAAGTGCTTAACACGAAAATGTGAGTTATTCGTCTTGTATATTAGAATCATGATTTTTATGTACTTGTTGTGTTATGTTTCATAGTTTCATTTAATTGTTTGTAATAAAATGTGTTAATCTCAGTAATTTCGAAACCATTTTAGAAACTATTCTGAACTGATAGTTTACAATGAACTCCAACAACCTGATTCGTGTGAGAATTTCATATTCGCTACTGCAGATGTAAATATTCATTTTCTTAACGGCAGCCAGTTAAAAACGCTTTAGTACAGCAGTTGAAATATGGTAATTTCACATTGTATAAAAGTGACTCGATTTTAATTTATTGCCAAAAATGTGTAACTATTAATTGTTGAGTGCTATTCTGTATAGTTACGGGCCACAAGAAAGAGTTGAAACAAAATGTCAATTGTTAGTGAAGAATGGCCTATTACAAGAATTGTATTATCACTTGTGCCATGACTACAACTTTAATTCGTATTTGCAAGACGTTCGTTTCAAGCCAAAGGGACTAATTAAACTTGGTTAATAAGTACCAAAGACGGAGGACTTTCAACAACTTCCACAAAGGACGACGATGGAGTATCTACCACAAAGGGCATGGACGCTTGGGATCCAGCCATCATTTTGTTCATTCATTTTCTCCCTGATCATTCATTCACTCACTCATTCATTAATCCATTAATTCATTCTCATAGTTGGGTCTTCGGTGCAAGATTGTCTTCTACAAATGATCTTGCATCCCTCTACCAACTTAAAAAAAAACAGGCCCTCACAGTCGGTAGAGACCTTAATGTGGTTGTGAGGTTTTAAACCAACATCTACCTGTAGCAACTGTTCCAGTTTCGCGAAATTTATCTAATTTGAGTTTTGCTTGGCTGTTCACCAGAGTATTTCAAGAATATCCTCTGTTACCGCCCATAAAATTCATTTTATCCTTCAAGAATATGACAAGTTTATTTCAAGATGTTCCTATATTATCCAGCATCAGGATCTTTTAGAATTAATTATGGAATATCCAGTGTTTAAAGTGAGTCGGAACGGCTTTGCGGTAAGAAATACAGAACCTGAATGGCGTTCCTCTAATAATAAGTTTTGATCGGAAACGAAATATAGTTTTCATCGAAGAGTGAGAATAAAAACCGATAAACTGTAGTTCCTCTTCCTCAGTTTGCGTATAAAAATATTTTCTAGGGATTGAAATCATAACACTATCCTGGAGATCGCTCTCGTTGTTATGGGTATCAGCAGGGAATTTCTTTCTTCACTTCAATAGTACAATGAATATCAGGTATGGTACTCCGAAACACATTCATGTTTTGTCAGTTTTCTATCGTACAACAGAAACAATCGCGATCCAATATTCTGCTGGAACAACTGACAAAATGAGCTACGAAAGTGTGTTATTAATTACTTTTAATTTGTACTAAAAGTTTATTGTGTATAACCATCACTGATGTCGAAACAGAGCTTTAGACAGTAGAGAAGCGTGGGGGTAGAGAGGGTAGACAGTGTCTATCCACTTTTTAAAAAATGATTTATTTATTGTTTTGTTTTTACTGGTAATAAGCTTTGATTTGATTGAATCCTTTATCACTGACATAGCAGCTACTTTCATACTAAAATGCATTCTGTTATATGTTAGACAATAACGCAAATAACATGATACAGCCATAATAATCGAAAACATTCCAAACGCTTCTGCTGGCTCAAAAATGGCGGATTAGGTTGTTCGCGCTGTACTAGGGGTTCTGGCTGGACTGCGATCGGAGGTAGCTGGCAGCAATGACATACACGCCAAGTAAGAGAAGCTTCAACTCAAGACACTGTTCAAGGAGTCTCTCTTGGCTTCTGCTTTTGAGCTGGGTCGTGTAGTGATATACACACACATACACACAGAGAGAGAGAGAGAGAGAGTTTTGTATGTGTTCCACTATACAGCGAGGAAGTACAGTATACTTCGAAGACAAAGTCTACCCTCGAACGCGCTCCAATGCACATGTGTGATAGATATCTTCTATGCATCGACAGTGAGTAGTTAGTGGTGGATGTGCACGAGATGAGGTGCAGGAACAAGAGGGACTTTCCCGCCAGAATAGCTCTAGTTGTTGAATGCACTTCATTTTACTATTGAATAACACGTTTAGCATTGTAGGTATTTTCCTGAAAATTCCTGTCTTTGACAATACACAGTTACAATGAAAATTTTGAATATTTAATCAATTTTCTTTCCTAATTTTCCCCATTTGCGGTTTTTGGATAGAAGGAGAGGTTTTTCGTTGAGCCACTCTTACTTGATTGGGTGCTTTCTGCTTTCAGTGTAGCCACATTATAAATTTTGTAACCAAATCCAGGTATTTTGATATTCATTCAACTACTAAATATTCTAACTTTCCCATTGTTAAAGTAGGAAAAGTTTTGTGAAATTTGTATTTTTGGGCCATTTTAATAAATGAAGGGTATCGGGAGAAAGCAGGGAATGTCGATTTCTAACAATGTTGTACTGTATAACTTATTCTATTGGAGGAAACTGGAACTACAAAACTGTCAAAGAATGAAGGGTTAAAACTCCTAAATAACCACAGGAGACAATATTTCATATTTGGTGAGCCGTTTAAACATTAAGCGTTTAAGGAATTAAAATTTTATTTTCGCACATCTGTTTTGTGATATTCCTTGTATTTTCTCGACCCTCATCAACTAGGGACTTCAATACGTCGCGATTAAATTGGCCTTAAATGTTCAAAATCCAGAAATATCCATGCCCCAGCAAGGATTCATACTCCGAATATTGGACGCCTAACACCTAAGACTGCACGTCTACTGTGGTCAGTTTGTTGATATAGAATTTCATCCACATTATGCTCATGCCAAAGCAACAAAATCGTAAACATTTTTTCGTTGGTAGCACAGGATTTTAGCTTTCTTGTTTGCATTCAGTTTTCGGTTATCTACGTACATACCATCTGAATTCTGCGGGAGTGTACACATGCATTTTTTTCATGGTGCGTACATATCCTGTTACGACGGTGACTTATATGCAGCGTCAAGTACTGTTGTGTTGGGTGGATGTGAAATTGTGTTGTGAAGGTGTTTATTGTGAGTTTAAGTGCTCTGTGTCCTTTTGAAGATGCATAACATTAAGAAATCCAGTTACTAGATGGTTACATTGCTGATAAAAAGAACTGCTGCGTAATTTAGTAGCAATAGCAACACAGGGATATTTGTTTCACTTTTGACTTTCTCTTGTTCCACATTGTCTACCCATTTGTTTATCTCACGCTTCGCCACTGGTGTTAGATGACATTCTTGAACCTGCTAGTGATGCCAATGATATAAATACAATTAGTGGAGAGTGAACCTAACCAAAACGAACTAAAACTGAACTGGAAAAGCTACTACACTGTTCTGCAGCAGCTGAAATAAGGTAACAATAGCTTGTGCGATCTCCAAAAGTGATTCGTTGAATTACGACAGTGATTCTAACAGCTGTAACGGTAAGCCGCAAGGCCAAAGGTCGAAATCTAGCATTGAATGTAGTGACATCTGAACATACTGGAGTTTTTCCGGTTTACTAACGCCCCAAAGATTCACAGTTTGTTTTTTAAATGGCTAAATTGATTGTGGAGCATGTAGCTACTCGCATGTCAAAGAACTGTGTGGGTTTGGAGCAGTTGGGTAGACTGTGAGATTAAGCCAAAGGGAAAATATCGGAACACAGCCGTTACCCCTCCGTAAGAAAATCTGAGAAGACAGTAGGTCTGGTGTTCATGTTAAATCTCTTGATTAGTAAAAAATAATCTGAACAGAAGCGCATCGAGAAAGCTTTTGTAAGTGAATTTCGTGATATCATAGATGCTACAACGCATGCATTTCGTACAGTTAGTTTTCATTGCACATTACAAAAATATCCGTCCATTCAGCGATAATTCCAGCTTAATAGAAAACTTAATGGTGTTAATGTTGGTAGAACTAATTATTTACTAGAATGTTGCATGAACGAACATAGTGACAAACATTAGAGAAAAATTTAAAAAAACGGGAAGATAATCTGCGCATCACGAGCCTGAAAATATTCTGTTGTCTCAGCCAGTCGCACTATCCTCTTCAAAGCAACTGACTTTGTAATGAATAAGAAGGTCACAATAAATCATAAGCAGTTAATTCAAGCCCTAGTGGATGGACTTCAACGAAGAATGTACAGCATAAGCGGGGATCGAACCAAGAAGAAGTAACAGAGGCAAGTCGAACACCTTATGTGCAACTCCAAGATATGTATTTAAATCAGGCATATGGAAATCATCCGCCAATGTGAGATACAGCATAAGAGGTATCTTTAATTAAACGATTCCAACTGGATTTTTATGGAATGTGTTTAGGTCTTTCACGTACAAACATAAATGCAGCCAAGAAGTTTCCAGGAGCTGGCGAAACTAGTATGTACAGTAAATACTTCACTTGCGAGTACAGCTGATTGCGAGAGAGACTTCAGTCAAATTGATCTAATCTTAATAGACATTAGAAATAGAATGGGTGTGAAACATCTATCTGATCTCATGTTCATAAAAAGCGTTGATAATCTAACGAAGTCCAGTCATAATATGGGATCAGATACCATGTGTTAAAACCTAGTTATGGAAGGGGAAAAGGGCGATTAGAACCAGTGGATGTATTAATAAGCAATGTAAGCCTGAAAATTATGCGTGCAATTCAATGTTTGAAAGCACTGTAGAAGAATGTGCCTTGTGTTACAGTAGAAACATACTAAAAATAACCATTCCAAGAATTATATTCTAATTGAACTGTCGTGTAGCGAAATTGAAAATAATGCTCCTGAAGAGATTTACAATAGTGTACATGTAATTATTTTGTATCATACAACTCAGACACACTGTGAGCTCTTTGTACCTTGTAGATGTAGTTACTATCTTAAAAAATAGTCTGTAAAGTAAGAGTAGTTAGTTTTAACTATAAATAACTATTGCGATTTTCGGAATAAACGCATATAGAAATCTTGCGAAAATTGAAATGAGGGTTTTGTTAAGAATACTGTCGTTGTTAAGATATACGACGCGCAATGGTTCATGGCAAATTTTTAGTAGCATCAAAAAAATGTTCACGTTAAGAAGTTGTTAAACAATTTCTACTCCGAACGCTTGAAACGTAAGATAAAATACTTACTAACTTCTCATTTTGCAGCTTCATTTCAAAAAAGCACAGCTCTTATGCGGATAAAGAACTCTATTAAGATCCCTCGTTTTGCTCTGCAGCATATACATAATGATTCTTCTTGTTTCATTATGAATCGTTGTTGACTACAGAACTCTGATCAAACAGTATGGTCAACTAGCTGTTACAATGGACGGAACTATGGAAACTGTGCTCGAGATATTAACTCAGATTCACGGGCAGTGATCACATTTCCGAGCTCAGTTGGAATCGAATTCAGTGAATCAAAGGACACAGAATTGACAGGCATATAGTAACTAAAACATATGCACGAACAAACGTCTATATTACACTTTGCGCGTATTGAGAAAACGGCAAGGAAATTGAAACTTGTCCGTAGCGCTGTATGATGTAAAATAGAATTTTGTTCCATCAATCTAATACATTGTGTACTAGGGTTTGGCAAAATGGCTACTTTCTCGTGAGCAGTGATAGTAGTAACTTCTATTTCAAAATATTTGTAAAATAAAGCAGTTAAAAATAACAGTTTATGAAAAACCTATCTAAATGGGCATTATTTGTTCCCAGCTAAATGATCAGTGTACAAGTACCATTTTAGATTGACTTATATAAAGGCCCGTAGTCACGTGGGGTTAGGGGGACGAGCCCCTTAAATTTTCTTCCCCCCTACCAATAGCTTACTTACATGTATGAAAACTAGAGGTAAAATATACCCGCGTTGATACAATTACACTGTTTTTTCCACAGTAAAATACTGTACCTAACTCAATAGTCCTTACATTTCTTAGTATATGGCAACTGTATTTTAAACCAACACGCAGTAACATTAAACTATCTTTAGTGTAAATATTTTTCCTCGTTTGTTTTTGTCTTTCCGTTGACCAACATGCAGTAACATTAAACTATCTTTAGAGTAAATATTTTTCCTCGTTTTTTGTCTGTCTTTCCGTTCTACTTTCCAAGTTCTATATTTTGATGAAGGCTTTAGCCAGGTCGAAATGTTAACAATTTTGAAAAAAAAGATTATTTCACTCCAATACCACGGAGGTTAAAATACGTAAATAAATTTATATATCACAACCTCTTTATGCATTACTGATCCGGTAACCGAATCTTGAGCCGGGGACCTGGTCTTGACGCCATTTCACCTGGACTTGTTCCTCTGGCTTGAATCAGTCAGTATTACCATTTGTGATATTCCTCGAGAAGTGAGCTCACGCGCCTCAAATTACATGTAGAGATCTATGTACATTGTACTGTATGCCTAGATATGATTCATTATACAGTATTATATACTCACATTATTAGCAAACAGAAAAACACTTATATTGAAATTATTTATTGAGAATGTTGGAAACCTAATTTTTCTCACAGGAGATATGCACTCCTCAGAAAATCACATGACCTTAACCTAAAAAATTATAAATACCCTCCTATGATTTGCAAAGAAAAATATTTTTGGCGAATCTTTCTTTTAATGAATGCTTGTACCCTTCGTAACAATTTAAACGGGAAAACGTTCAGAATAACCTTTCCGAGGGGGACGGGGTGTTTTTCTTTTTTCCGATGGTTTGGAACTATTGATACGAGTAGGAAATTTTCGGTGTTGAAGTTTTAGTGCTCTTGACCGGGGTTATACCGCGTCCCGGTCAGCCCTGAAAGAAACACAACAATGTATATTAAGGATACATTTTAAAAGCAAAATCTGCTTTGCCCACTGGACTAGCGGGGCCGAAATCAAGACGCCGGGTCCTGACGATCTATTCTAAACTTGTCTCTATGAATCCGGTGACCCATGTCAGCTCTAGATGACGGACGAACAGAGATGATCTATGCCGACTATGCTTGGGACCCGGCCTGCCTCGGTGGCCCGATGACCCGGAAGGCAAGACAAGGTTTTTAATTCTTTCCTTATGGTTTTAGCGCCTGAACAGTGTTACTTTCAGGAGAGACCAAGAACGAAGATTTTAATTCCCAGAGTACGAAGAATGCGATGACGAGAAATTCCTAGCAATATTTAAAGGAAGGCATGGTCAACTGAAGTCGCGGTGCCACGTCATAATTTTTTGTTAAGCGTCTATCGTTTGTTCGGCGAATTTCGTGGTGACTCAAAATTGGCAATAACAGGAGTCTTTGGAATTCCGTTTGCTGTTAGGAAAAATAGTTGTAATGCTTGAAACAGCTCACATGGAAGTCGCTCAAGGGAAACCACAATTTTACAAGTGATTTTCCCGCTTCAAGAATGGTGAATTTTCACTTGTAGACCAACCTCGCTCAGGACGACCCTCAACTTCTTGAACGGACGAAAACATTGCCTGAATTCGAGAATTGGTTATGAAAGACCGTCAAAGATACCACTAACGAACTTGTTGATTTGTTTGGTGCATACTGGAATTCCTGCGAACGGACTTAGAGCAAGGAATTGCAAATAAAAACAGCAGCAGCAAAATTCGGGCTTCACCAGAACACAAAACCTTGATTGTTAAATAATTTTTAACCGAAAATAACGTGATCCAGTTTTTTCACCCGCCATATTCACTCGGTCTTGCTCCGAGTGACTTCATTTTATTCTCCCGAATGAAAAAAAATCCTCAGAAGAAAACGTTTTGTAGATGTGGAAGAGATGAAGAAAAAGGACAGAGACAATTAAAGGTATCACTTGGCAAGAATTTCACGACTGAATCGAAAGTGAAAAACACGTTCAGATTGGTGCTTTGCAACAAATAGACCGTACTTTGAAAAAGTTTCAATTTGTAACACCCAGAAATAAAAATACACAAATCTTTATTACATAATTCCGGGTTTTGGGGGCCCCCCTCGTATATCCCTTGCCTCCCTAAACTTGTATCGGTCCCCTCTAACGTTTTAGACTGGCTACGGGCCTGCATATACAGGGTGTTCCGTAATTCCTATGACAGCGTTTGGGAGTTGAAAGTAGACATCAAAACAAACAAAAAACTATATGGACACAAATCGCAAACGGCGTCCTTTACGAGTCATGGGAGTGGGAAATTTGGCGGCACGGAACTTTCAGACGCTATAGCACAAAGACGAATGGCCGTGACACAGGCGGTGTGGAATTTCATAAAGGAAGTCATATGCGTTGTATCCAAAAATATCAAAATCAAAACTCCAGAACAATTGCGCAAGGGATTCCCCAAAGGAAGTGAGGGATTCCCGCTTATGTTTGCAAATAAAGATCGGTGAAAATGAGCTGGAAAGAAAAGAGTATGTAATATTAAAGTAGAATTCGTCTGTGTCACTTCGATAGTGCAAACAAAATCCAAGATATGGATAAATGTGGGGTTGCTATGAGTGGTTGCATAACTACCAGTAAACAAGTTGCAAGTGTATAACGTTTTTGAAATGTCACATGAAAGATAGTTGGTTTGCTGAGGGTTCTACGTACATGTGAAACACGCAAAAGCAGTACAAAACGTAGTCTTATTATTGATCTGTGGGAGTAACAAATGATACTAGTAGTATTAAGCCGAGAATCATTGTGCAAAATGTGACTGGACTCTATTCATGTTATAATAATCAAAGTTTGTTACCAAACCACTATGGGTTGCTCGGAAAAAAACTGGCATTCATTCAAACCATGCAGCTAAACTCTTGGCTTGCTGCAACTCTACTGGGTGTACCTGAAACACATTTACAGTAGACTGTCCTAAGTACATACTATGGAAAAAAGTCACACATATCATTCAAGACAGGCATGTGGTATTTTTGTTTGCGATGTACGCTATCTGCATTAACAGAGAACGTCATTGAGTGACATGCAAAATGAATGAAGCACTTTGTGTGTCTGCCTGCCACGCGGTATGTGTATCCGAACCCTACTGCGACCGGACATCGTGACGGAAAGTTTCACTGGTGTAGGTCATTCTCACCAGACAAATGCTGAGATACCTTCTGTAAGGCCAGGGCCGTTGAATTCCAAATCGTGGGCCCTTATCTATCCCGACCGGAGCTTCAGATACGTAATGGCCATAAATAACAAATACAGTAGTATGTAGTTTCGAAGTGTGTTTCTGGTTCCGAGAGTGTGCCTAGGGTATAACCGAACGTAATTGGTAAATCACGAGTTCAAAGAACGAGTGAATAGGGCCAAGACAGAAGGCGGTTTTGTACAATTTTGAAACGAATGTCGAAGCTTGAGATATGCCACTCATTGTTGCACGTGTCCCCTGTGGGTGAGTGGTAACGCTCGCTTCCGTCTAACAAAGGGGTCCCGGGTTAGATTCTCGGTGGGGACACATGTGGGTCGGAACCCACGTAAAGCTGTAGGTCCCGTCCTTAGAAGCTCTTTAGCTCGTGTAGGACGTTAATAACAATTCACGCACGCACGCATTGTGTCACATGTGCAGATCGTGGAAGACATTAATATGAATGCATGAAGTATTGGACTATTTCTATTTATGAATGCTTGTCGACCGGAAACAACACGATGGCACAATGAAGACTGAACCATACGAGCCTTATCATTCAATGTTGTCACAAGACACGCAGTAATGATCACCAGCTGAGCCAAAACCACAATTTGCCATTTTTGTTGTTCATAGTGGAATGTGTGTGTGTGTTCGACGTAACATAATCGAGAAAAGAAGCAGACAATACATCACTTTTGTGCATTGCAGGAAGAAAAGTAAATTTGCAGGAATAACGTGTATAATTAACAGTTCGTACCGGTTTTACCTTCCGAGTGCTTCACATGTCCAATCCTGGTTCTGACTTCGTATCCCATTTTACCAGAATGTGTATCTATCTACCAACAAGCGCAGCAAATTGGTTCAACAAAAACAAGCATTTTCACATGGCTTTCCAACTGGCGTGTATGACGTTCACGCTGCGAGCCCCTGCACATAACGTGACGTACACCTATCAGTACAATCTTCTCCACCGTACAACAGTTTGCTTTGTGCTCGAGGCCAGAGAACAGTCTCTCGTGATCTGATCGTGCAGTTTAATGCAATGGCCGAGTTCACGTTTGATGAGTATGCAGAAATGCTATTAATTCATGGCAAACCTCATCGTCATGGAAAGCGTGCGCGTCTTCTTTACGCCGAGCGCTTTCCACATCGTCGAATACCGTCACGTACTATCTTTGCCAGACTAGAACGTTGGCTTAGGGAGAGAGGTACCTTCACCGTCAACAGAATCGACTGTGGTGCTCCGAGACGCGTACGAACCCCGCAGTTTGAAGAGGATGTGCATCGACGAGCACCCGACGCATGGCACGTGACTTGAGGGGAAGCAGTACCACTGTTTGGAGGGTTCTCCACCAAGAACACTTGCATCCATACCATATTCCGCGAGTTCCAAGTCTTGGTCCAGCCGATTTTGCGCCACGTGTAGACTTCCGTCAGTGGATACTTCAACGCTGTGCAGAGGATAATGCATTTCTTCAACTGATACTCTTCACTGACGAGGCGACCTTCTCTAGGGATGGTGTGTTTAACTGTCATAATAGCCACATGTGGGTAGTCAAAAATCCTCATGGTGTTCGATAGCGCGCATTTCAGAAACGATTCAGTGTGAAAGTATGGGCAGGCATCATAAATGGACGATTAATTGCACCATATCTTCTCCCAGCACGTCTCACCGGTGCCAACTACTTAATCTTTTTACAGGAGATACTGCCGGAGTTACTGCAAGACATTCCTCTTGGAATCCGACAGCACATGTGGTTTCAACACGACGGTGCGCCTCCCCACTTCATACGGGCTGTCCTAGATCATTTAAACACTTCCTTTGGACAACAATGGATTGGCCGTGGTGGTCCAAGAGCATGGCCACCACGCTCGCCCGACCTGACACCACTGGATTTCTTTCTGTGGGGTCACATGAAGACGTTGGTGTATGAGACCCCGGTATTGTCGGAGGAAGATCTCGTGGCACGCATTGCAGTTGCGGCTGACGAAATCCAAAACATGCCAGCCGTTTTCGATCGCGTCTATGCGAACATACGTCGTCGGCGCATCGCTGTTCGTGGGCGTTCCTTCCAGCAGCTCTTGTAGTACATGTCGCTTCATGCAATGGACTCCCCACATGCGTCCGTTGGATCGTCACAGTGAGTACTATTCGGTTCGAACTTGGTAAGTGGTACGTACTGACCTAGTGACCAGTGTTTCCTTTGTGAGTGTTCAGAATATCTTGTATTGCAAACATACTTGTTTTGTGCCTTTGTCGCACGGACCCTTAATGTCCGCCGCAGGTTCTCGCAGTGGTGGTTGCTTGTGCAAAGAGGACAAGATTGCGCGGTACTGTTCGTTTCCCAATTCTGTTGTCCTTTCTATTCGAATGCGTCCTGATCTGCATACTATTTTGTTAGTTCATAGCTACAGTATATGTTTCTAGGACTCACGAACACACGGTGAAAAGTCCTTCAGACCTCCTTACTTCCCTTCACCTATCACTGCAGTTTTGTGGTAGTGCAAACATTGAAACAACGTATGTCATTTCCACTGTAGGATGCATAAGGTAACAGGACAATCTACTAGTTGTAGACGACAGGTTAGACGACAAAGTAATACAGACAGTAGAACATACTATTTTGTGGGTTCAGTAACAACGTATTACCAAAATGACTCCGTACGTGTGTGTGGTAATACAAATGGAGAGTGCAACGTTGTATTAATTGATAATACATTAATCTACCCTTCAATACACGAATCTTTCTGGTATGGTCGAAACTTATTTACTGGTAGTTATGCAACCACTCATAGCAACCCCACAATTCTCCATACCTTGGATTCTGTTTGCACTATCGAAATGGCACAGACGAATTCTACTTTAATATTACATACTCTTTTCTTTCCAGCTCATTTTCACCGATCTTTATTTGCAAACATAAGCGGGAATCCCTCACTTCCTTTAGGGAATCCCTTGCGCAATTGTTCTGGAGTTTTGATTTTGAAATTTTTGGATACAACGCATATGACTTCCTTTATGAAATTCCACGCCGCCTGTGTCACGGCCATTCGTCTTTGTGCTATAGCGTCTAAAAGTTCCGTGCCGCCAAATTTCCCACTCCCATAACTCGTAAAGGACGCCGCTTTGCGATTTGTGTCCATATAGTTTTTTGTTTGTTTTGATGTCTACTTTCAACTCCCAAACGCTGTCATAAGAATTACGGAACATCCTGTATATATATATATATATATATATATATATAGCTTGTTATGTGTGTAGTAGTGATAGACTGCCATTATGACTTGGTAGAGTAGTTCATATAACTGTCGGAAAACTATCGTATGTATTTATCGGAGCTTTTAGAGGTTCAGTTACATATTATCTTCGCGAATGACTAGTATAAATATGATGAAAAGTTAATAGTTAGTTGATATTCCTTCGACTATAAATGAGAACTATGTGACAGTAGAAACGAGCACAATAATAAAAACACATATTACGTAATAATTGTTTCGGATTAAATATATTTATGAGCTTTCGACACCTTTGGATGAGGTCTGGATGAGTTAAGTAGAAGATGAGGAAAGTATCAGCCATAGCTTTACTTACCGTAACATCAGTGTTCGATTTGTGAAATTTCCGTACAGGAGGAAGAATTAGTGAGATGTGTATTATATTGTAATTTAGGATCGTCCATATCTATAAACAGAGCCAGGGAAGAATTCTGCAGAGAGTGGGAAATCCCAACTATCCGCCGCTACAAATCGAACACTGCGTAACACCTACCCCTGGTGAACCTGAGGGAAACCCAGGGAAACTTCGGCAGCGGGCTTCGAATTCGAATATTTTATTTATGGAATTCAGACATCTAAGACTCGGGCCGTGATAGGAGAGGGAAAGGATGCGGAAAGGTGTCAGTTGAACTTGCCATCAGGCATTTTCCTGGTATGACAAGAAAACCCAGCATTTCCCGGAATGACAAGAAAACCCGGGATTTCCTAGTATAACATAGACTCCTCATTATCTCTTTGTATCCAAAATTAGGGTGTCATCAACTTGCACTATATTTTCATTATATTAACTCTGTTTATTTAAAATAAGCTTTTGCCTTTTATTTTCACCTCACTTTCTTCATGCACTAAATTTCCTTTACCCTCCCTCTCCATCTGTCTCCATTACATCACGTGCACTCTGCTGTTGACCATTCTCAATAGGCACTGTCTTTTCCAAAATCTTTCCTGGTAAAGAGATTGCACCTTCTTGTCCCCACCTACATCATCACTTAAGTCTGTTTCAGCTGATTCACTCTTGTACCAATTTCTGTCTCCCTCGCGTTAACTGGGGAAAATATTTAAGTTTAATTCCAAAGCCTGTTATTTCTTTTCTTGTGTATTTTTGTTTTCACTTTGTTCATTTAAAATCAACGGTATGCTGAACCTCCCCAATTTCAAAATTTTGGGTACTGTCTTCTTGATATTTTTAATGAACAAAAGTCTTTTTCCATTGTATACTTGATACCGTAAGTGTTGATATTTTTAACTTAATATATTCCTTATGTCCCGGTACTCTTATAGACTATAATAATAGTGATCGGGAATTTCATAAGGAATAGAAAAGGCTACGAAAATATAATTTGCCATGGTTGAAATGATCTGCTATGACCCGACTATGATCTCCCCAGAGATCAGAATCACCTCAGTTCACTCTTTTTATGTTAGTAACCTCTTCAGCCACGTCCAAGAAACATGACTGAAAGACATTTCGATTCAGCACAGTAACATACCGGGTTCGATGTTTGTGAGGTACGATACGGTTGATAGGTCTATACATAGGAATAGGACATTCCAGGAACCAAACTTTCACATTAGGTCATATGAGACACCACACACCAGCAAATCATTCCATTTACCAGATTGGGCCTACGTGTCAGTCTAGAAAATCTCATCACTGACGCTGTCATCTTCCCTTCAATTATCCAGCGGGGCATCTTCAATGCTGATAACTACAACACTGTGACAGGTAGATCATCTCTGACCAGTGGAATGGCTATCTGGGAACATTCTCGTGTTGTTTGATGTTTCACACGACCCACTTTCCAATTTAAGAAACATTGCACTCTGTCTAATAACATGAATTTCACTATGCCGGACACTTTGGTGATATATCCCAGCATGTATCCCCCACATCCGTTTTCTATTTGTGTATTAAGATGTTTCATTTCCCTTTTGTCTTGTGAAATACAAAGCGGTATCCAAACGTTTCGATCAACCTAATATTGTGTGTGTGAAGGGGGGGGATAGACGTTACGCCGTTTTGTAAAACTGCTTGATACGATTATCTCACGCTTAAATGAATTCTTACTTTGAAGATCTCGCTTCCGGAAACCTTTATTTTGGCACTAACTATGATCTCTTAGGACTTCTGGTGCACATACTATGACAGCATTATTATACGGATCCACCATTTTGAAAAACGCGTGTAAAAAATTGTTGCAACAAAATCAAACGTTCTAAGTTTTTCTGAACTTACGAAAGGCCTGAAACACAAATCCGCAATATTTTTATTGTAAACTTTCCGAACTTCAAAATTTCTACGGGGGGTATAGAGTGGATCCTGGACTAAATAGATGAAGCGAAGGAATTGTAAAATCAAGATCAAACTTTCTAAGCTATCGTAATAATTCAATTGTAAAATAGTGTATGCTTAACATTATTGTTCGAGGACTAAAACATACGGGTTAATTTTTGAAGAATCACATTGTTTTGTACTTTGAAGATAGAGATCTAAATCCTAATTTTGTTGTTGACCAACGAATGAACGATGCAGGAAACATACGAGGCTGCACGTCTCACAGGCTCCCTTTGTTCAAAAAAAGTCACTATCTACATGAAGCATTGTTAATACCTTTTTGGATTGTTGGACAGCTCTTTCCTGATATAATCGTCACTATGCGTTTATTGAAAATCTTATAAAATAGTTTTATTGTAAACGAACTTACTTCTGGATGATTCAAAGTTAGAACTTTTTCTAGAGTAAGGAACATTCCATAAATTCCGGCAGTAAGAGTATTTGGAATTCCAAAAATTGAGTGAGCCGATGGAACACCTCTGCGCATACTAGAGTTGTCCTGGATATCGTCACCACTAGAAAATACACACAGAAAGATTAATAACACACTAATATAAAACATCTGGAGAAAATTGCTGAATATGTAAGCATGGTGTATAAGGGTACCATTCGTCACTTATTAACGTTCTGATGCTATATAACAAGTGGGAAAAATGAGCTATAAGTTGTAATCCTTCGGAGCACGCCTATAACCATTCCACAGTAAATTGTAAAGTTTATTTTTTTAATTTATTGTTAATTTTTATGCAGATCCAAAATCATAGATGGAGACTCTAATTCAATATTTTCGAGAATTTGGCCCTTTCAGAAGAACGAAAAACTAAAGAATGTTTCCATATCAGAAGACTTGAAAACTGATATTATTGACAAGGTAATTTTTATTGTATTTCTATAATTTTGTTGTATAATCATTTATTAATTTACAAAAATCGTACTTATTGGAAGTTAGCATTGATCTTGGTGTAAAAGACAAACTTTGGTGACGTTCAATAGATCTGTTCAGTCTCCAACGTCAATCAACTTTGGAAGAGGCAAATTGCCTTTATTGGATCTATTTTGCATCCGTGGTTCAAGCAACCCCACCACGACGTCACCTTGAAGACTTCACACGTACAGATGGTTACGACCTGTAGAAACCAGGGTTGGAAAACACATGTTTAAATAAACATATGTTTAAAACGTGTATTTTATGTTTTTTTTGTTTTAAGCACGTTTTATATAGACTGCAAAAACGTTTTAAACATTTTCTTTAAAATAAAACATTGGTATGTGTTATGATAGGTACTCCATCTGCAGTAGCTTCTAAAACGTTTCAATTGCGCTTCCGGTCTATTCATAAACATTTGCTAGAAATCGTAGGTTGTATTTTACTAAATTTGATGAAATTTTTTATTTATTAAAATTCAATGACAAAACTATTTATTATATAAAAGGTAAAGGTATACCTCGTGGAGTACGCACGCACCGTGAACGGTGCATGGGGAATGTGTAGGTAGCGATCCACATATTCTCGACCAACGGCACGAAGTGAGATGGGTTGGTCAGTCCCACGCCTGGCAGCCTTTACCCCTCAAAGTGACCAGTAATACCAAGGACACTGTAGTACTTAACTCGATAGGAGGCTGAATATATCCCAGAGCGCCAGCCATGGGAACAATGAAGGAAAGTTCTCCAGTGTTCTGGCCGGGATTTGAATCACACTTCTTGAAATGTTCTCTCGTTCGGGTAACAAAATCTGCCATTTCCTTTTTACACCAACTACATTCGGCTTTTACGGTTATTTTTGAAAGGATTAACTATAATAAAGAGTGTCCAGATTAAATCATTTTTCCTTCCTGTGCAACCCACTGATAATGAGTCTATAAACGAATAGCAAAGAAGCGAAGCAGAGTACATAGTGTTGTAAAAACAGAGTTCTAATTTTCTGTGAAGTTTTCGATTATTTTTTTCAGGTCATTTTTGTTTTTCTTAATGTATTTTTTTTACAAAGCAAGTATTTAATGCTTTACGCTGCAGACAATCAATGTAATCAGCAGGATTGGATTTAAGCTTTCACACATTAATCCCAATTTACTATTGCTTTGTTTTCCTGCAGCCTTACGAGGCAAATGATGGGATTATTTATGCATTCATTGCCACATTGCTAGACTTCCTATGCCTTCACCCTGACAACCATAAGGGAACTAAGAACATATGGACTGAAGTTGTTTGGTATAGTTCGTAATAAAATATTAATACGCCTCCAGGGAACTGAAGTTATATTTTGAATTATAGGAATTTAATTTCCTAGAGATAAATACAACTTTAAAGGCATCTTTACTGTAAACTGAAAAACTATGAATTCTTCCCGAAATATGCTCTCATCCCATATACAGAATACGTTAATTTCTAATTACGGCATTATTCAAGGAAGATATCTATTTTTGATCATAATTACCGTCCGCAATAATCAGTTATTTTGAGCTCAGAATTCCGGGAAATAACCTGCTTCTATTCAAGGGCAGAGATATATATGTTTGCGTACTAGTATTCTGTTAACTTTTCTATGCTTTAATATCTCACTGGCAGCAATGTTGTTTCTAGACAATTATAAATTGTGTTAATAAGAAATGCATTAATCGGTGCATCCTAATATCAAATGCGACTTAAGTTCATCACGGTAACAATTTGGTATAAAACTAAACTTTATATTTCATTTCACATATATTAAAAACTTCTCGCAAATTGTCTAGCATTGGATACCAGAATTCCGACAAACTAAAAGTCGGATATCTCTCATTACAAAGTGGTGAGCCAAAAGGAACAAAACCTAATCAATTATAAAATTGACTTAATACCCTGTAACATGATGAGAGGTTTTTAATGAAGACGAACATCTCTCATTAGGATTATAATGCAACTTCCCCATTTTTTGGAAGAGAAGGAAGGTGGCCTTTACAATGAAATTAGTATTAAATTGATATGAATTTGTTTTATGTAGATATTTTAAAATATATATATATTATTTAAAAAATCGAATTACCTGACAAGTCCCCTAAACTTTGTAATACCCTCTAATAACTTAACCCTGCAAAAATCCCTCCCGGAAACTAATATTTTTCTTAACATGAGATAGTGTTTTCTTAACATAACAGTTCTACTGTATACTAGGGAATAGTTAATCAAAATTACGTTGTGGTTCCTTTTGAACTTCCAATACCCACACACACATGTGTATATATATAAACACACATTATATATATTTTGTCGGATTATGATATCCCCTAATAGTTACAATGCCCTCCCTAATGCAAAAACCTGGGAAAACGACTGATTACCTCAATATTGTTTTGACAACTTAGTAACTTTTCTAAATAGATTTGCTGAATCCAATGACTTAACTAAATTTGACTTATCCTTGGCTTATATCTGACTATTATTATTGAATGAATCTTGTCAGTATACAGCATTTCCCTTTGGTAGACATCAGTTCCAGTTCAAAAGGTTTCCCTATGGTTTCGTCAGTGCGGTAGCCATACTCATAGATTTAAGGAGGTTTAGATGATTCAGCCAGCCCCGGACAGGGTAATCTGAGCGACAGTAGCGCCTCTCGTAGCAGCGTAAAGTAACACCCATGACAACACCAAACAAAAACGAATCGATATTCAGAAATTCGCGACATTCGCGCCGACATTTGAATGCACAAGGAATTCAGTCGTTGACTGGAGATTGACGTGGCATGTTGATTGCAAGTCGAGTGCGATAAGTATTTTTAAATTGCCCGGTTATATGATAGTCAAACCCCAAATGTCACCATCTATCATGTCTTAGCTAAGTCTAGAATCTTTTAACCGTCACCTTAAAGAGAATATGAAATGATAACGAAAATAGTTTTAAAAAAACAAAACAAACAAAAACCTGATTCCCCTAGCATGTTTCAACGCATCGGGGCCGCTGTATATTTTTCCTCCACGCGCATGCGTGGCGTGGTTGTTAATTTCCCTGTCGCTAGAGGCACTGTCAATGCATGGCCTTCCCTGATTTGCTGCGTTTCTCGCTAGCAGACGCTGGCGATTACCATTGCTGGTATAGGAAGTTATTCCTCTATACTATCTATCCTTTTTGGCCATACTAGTGCTGGCAACCATGCCTGACTAATAAAAATGTGGTGTTGGTGTGCTCTCAAAAATGGTTAATTTTCGTTGGAAAAATAGAAGATGAACTATATTTGATTATCCTGCTTTTCTGCTGAATGTTTGAAGCTTCGTAAGTACTACACATATTCTCTTAAAATATGCTATTTCGAAATTGTGTTGAAAAAACAAGCGTGTAGTGCACTCGGCAGCTGCACGTAAACATTGTAAGAACAGTGTTGGAAACTCTTTTATGTGGCATTTTTCATAGGGATATTTTCTTGTAACGGGATTTTCCCTACCTGTAAAATTTGACAAATTAAGAAATCTTCGTTTAAATATCATGTGTATTAATGCGTAAGATTTAATATTCAGTGTTTACAGTACTGTTGATTAAGTCTTCTATAAAATAACAAGAGTGAGAGCAATCCAAACACATTTGAAAAATGCAGTACTCTAAATGTGCGAAAACGGTATCCAGGCAAGACAACTACAAGGGTGTAACTTGTGATGTATGTGGATGTGTTTTTCATGGCAGCTGTGTGAACTTGAAACCCGATGATATAAAGCATTGAAATCATCTGGGAGCGATTGGTTTTGTGATAGTTGTAAGGTTAATAGTCGCAATAGTATGCAAGGAGATATATCGGGGCAAGACTGAAAAACATTCTACGTTAGCGGAAGTATACAAATTAGTGTTGTCTATCAGGGAGGAAATTAAATCGTTAGAGAAATCAAATAGAAAAACTGAAAATGATCTAGGAACATCTTTCAATATGGCACATGAAAAGCTGGATGAGAATACTGGTCTACTTAAGAAACAAAGTGAGCTGTTAAATACATGAATGGAAAGCATAAACGAATTGAAAAATGGAAACAAGGGTCTACAAAAGGAAATCGATAATCTGAATCTGAAGCTTGAAGATTATGAACAATATAGTCGAAGGAATTCCTTAGAAATTTTTGGAATTCCGGAGCAACCTAATAAGAATGTCGTAAGTCTGATTACTGAAGTTAGCAATTCATTAGATGTGAATATTCAAGAAAACGAAATTGACGTGTGTCATAGGCTTAGAAAATCTAATAATCAACCGATGTCTGGTATAATTGTAAAGTTTCTGCGTAAAATGGATAAGGATAAACTATTGAATAGAAGGAAAATTAAAAGAAACCTAAATTGTAGAGACATAGGTATTGCTAATGGTGGTCCAATTTTTATTAATCATAGCTTATCTCCTGCTAGAAAAAGTGTTTTAATGAAGCTAGAAGAATAGACAACGAGCTTGGATTTGAATACTTATGGATCGATATGAATGTAATATAAAGTTAAGGAAAAAAGCAAATGATTCCAGAGTTTTCGTATTGAAAACTGTGGATGATGTCAAATCTCTTAGAAAATAATGTCTAATAGCAACGGAATTACATTCTACTATCAGCATGTTAGGGGTCTAAATACTAAATTAAGAAACATATTTAAATACACTTAACTGCAATTATGACGGTATTATCTTAACTGAAACTTGGCTCCATGCTAATATATTCGATAGTGAAATTCTTGACAAAAGATACAGATTATTCAGAAGAGACAGAAATTACAATAGAGCAGGCGGAGTGCTAATAGCGATAAAGGATTCTATTCAGGCCTACAGTTTTGACATTGACGAGATTGATCTTGAAGTAGTTGGTGTTAAAAGGTTCTAAAGGAAACTTATTAATTATTTCTGTATATTTTAAGTCGAATACAAACCAGGAAATTTACAAGAAATTTTTTGCAATATTTAAAAGAAGGGAATATGGAGTATTCAAGGATATTATAATCATTGGTGACTTCAATCTACCGAGTATCGTTGGTTCTGATTATGATTTGATGTTAGGTGGAACTGTTTGTAAAATGCTATATAATTTTTTTATCGTTGCACAATTTAAAATTAATAAACAATGTTAAGAATCACAATGGTGTCACTCTAGACTTAGTTATTACTAATACTAGGAAAAATGTTGTGGTTGATGAGGTTAGTGATCCCATATTAACAATAGATCCCCATCATCCAGCTTTGTCTATTAACTTTTGTATTGGATACAGTCTTAGTGAGATAAAATTTAATGCTTGCAGTCTTCCGGATTTCAAGAAAGCTGATTTTTTAAATTGTACTATAAGTTAAGGTTCACTTGATGGCAAGGCTTATATAACTGTCGGGATCCTAATTTTGCAGTTTCTTATTTCAATGATAAATTTAATAATTATCGAAAAGCATGTACCCAAATTCAAGATAAAAAGAATACTAAGAAATATCCTACATGGTTCACAAAAAAAAAATTTCGAAAAGGAAATAACATTTTAGGAAAAAAAATCCATTCTCTTCGTTTTACAATGATATGTTTTGTGAACTACGCAGAAGGTCTAAGAAATTACTTAACAAAGCGTATAAAAACTATCTACGTGAAATTGAAAATAATGTTGATGTCGAAGTTGGCCAATTCTGGAAATGCTTTCATAATAAAAAGAGGAACAAGAGCGACTATAAAAATGATATGGAATAAAAAGGTACTGTATTAAGAAACAATCAAGAAATTGTGGATGGGTGTGCAAATTTATTTACTAATATAAATAATGATAAGACATCCGATAAAGTTATAGATGCAACGAATGATTTACGAGTTTATACAATTTAGATATAAAAGAAATAACTAACAGAGATTATGTAACAGCAGAGAAGAAATTAAAATCAAGTCAGATTTGTGGTCCTGATGGAATTCCTGTATATGTTTTAAGGCGTGTAGTGAACTATTAGAAAAACCTTTACTATTTATTTTTAACTTGGCAATAGAAACCTCTATATTACCGAATCTATGGAAGATAAGTAGAGTCTGTCCAATATTTAAGTCTGGTAACAAAGCAAATTTGGAAAACTACAGGCCAATATCTATTTTACCTACCCCTGCTAAGCTACTTGATTCAATTTTATTCGGAAAAATGTTTAGTCATGTAAAACCATTCATTTCACCTTTCCAACATGGTTTCTACAGAAATAGATCAACCATAACTAATTTGTCAACTTTCACTCAATTTATTTCTGGATGTTTAAATTCTAACCGTTCTGTTGATGCAATATATTTAGATTTCTCAAAGGCATTTGACAAACTTGACCATAGTCTTCTGCTTACAAAGTTGAACACATGGCATGTCGGTAAGCTTGATAAATTTAATGAGATCATATTTATCCGATAGAAAGCACTACGTTTCGTACCGAATATCGAAATCTAGCTATTATAAGGCTTCAGCAGGAGTATCTCAAGGCTCAAACTTGGGGCCACTATTATTCCAATTATTTATAAATGATCTACCGTTGGAGATAAAGCATTCCAAATGTTTATTATTTGCAGATGATGTAAAATTATTCATCGAAGTAGTTGACGAACACTGTTGTAACAAACTTCAGGAAGATCTCAATAAGTGTTACAGTTGGAGTATAAGAAATAAGCTCTATTTTAACGTAAAAAAATGTAATACTATATCTTTAACCAGAAAATGTAACTCAACACAAATTGAATATAAATTTAATAACAATAAAATAGATAGAATTAACCAGGTAAGAGATCTTGGTGTAATTTTGAATTGGAAATTGACTTTTGAAAATCATATTGAGAAACTTACTAGTGAAGCTTTCAAATTACTGGGGTTTGTAATTCGGAATACAAAGGACTTTAACGACATTAGGGTTCCTATAACACTTTAGAATAGTATAGTAAGAAGTAAATTAGAGTATGCATCTCTGGTCTGGTCCCCTTCCTCCAAAAACTTAATTTAAATACTTGAGAAAGTTCAGAAAAAAATTTAAGATACCTTTATTACAGAAAATTTAAAACATCTTCATATAAAGAGAGAATCTCTTACAATAACCTACTGGTAGATTTTCAATATGAGTCCTTATCTAAAAGAAGAGAATTAGCGGAACACGTATTCCTTTATAAATTGGTGAATGGTAATATTGACTGCGGAGATTTGTTAGAAAAAGTAAATTTCAAGGTAGGCAGATTATCAGTACGTAAGAGATTACCGTTCTCTAATATATTGATACACATGAATTCCCCGATGGTCAGAATTTGTAAAAGACACAACAGTATTGCACATAGAAATAGTAATATAGATCTTGCATTGAAATTTACAGATTTTCTAAGTTTTATCAGACAGATGTTGTAACGCTTGCAAATTATTATAATGCATGATTTGAATAGCAGAATATGTAATCTTCAGCTAAATTTACTACAAAAATTATCTAAGATGTGTTCAAATTTATATATTATCTTTGATACGGAATGCCCTTGTACATATTCTTCATAAAATAGCTCTGCTTTTACTTCATGACACTGTATGTCCTATACACAATTTTATCACAATTTGTATATTATCACATTTTTTACTCCTTTCAATACTGATTTCGTTTTTTTATACTTATCTTTACCATATTTAATAACTTTTTTAATCTTATTTTCATATATCTATAGTTTTTAGTAATATTGTTGTATCCTGTATTTGAACATCATGTTTATAAATTGTACACCTTTGTACTCTGCAAAACCTACAATAACTGAAGATAGCTTTCAGTTACGGGTATGAGTTTTATCAATTAATATGGATTTTAACCGAATATATACATATGTTTAAATTACTTTAAGACAGGTAAATATACTTAATTAGATTATTGGAATAGAAACTATATAATTTTATGTAAATCTATAACGCAAAATAATTTATCATTGTTCGAAATTTTTATATAATCTTTGTAAATGCTACCTTCTATATCTTCTTCACTCGTAACTCTGTTCTTCATCTTATTACAATCCAATCGTCATTATTTATTACCAATATTACTTTGTATTCCTTTTTATATTTTTCTTTCATATTTCTCTCTTATCTTCATGGTGACTTTTCTACCTTTCATTTCTTTTAACATTCTAGTTTTAAGTAATACCACGTTTAATAAAATGTATATGGTTGTAACATGTAAAACCTGTAATAACAGGAGATGGCTCTCTGTTGTGGGTGTAAAGAAAATAAAGAAATACTACTTAATAGCTGTAATGAGCTCAATATTTGGATTTGAATCACAAGATTGACTACATATCTACATCGACATGTTCTTTTCTCTACGAGTATGACCAAAATTTGGTACACTTATTGAGAAAACACGCTAATAGCATGACTTTAAAGCTTGAAAATGATTATTTTATACGAGAGAAATAACCTTTTGCGGTAATACATTAACCATCCACCAGGCGAAACTTGATGCTACAATATACTCTAATTCTCTTGGCCACATGGAAGAAAGTCTCCGCAAAAATGGTTAGACGAGTTCAAATCCGCATCTTTCATCCAGAATCAGGGGCCGTCTCCGATTTTCGGGGTGGGGTCAACTTTGGAACTACTAAGGCTAGGGAGTGGGTTGAGGCAACGTTGGAAAAGTCTCTCGCCAATTTTTCCAATGGAACATTGATTATCTAAATCGTGTGTTCGCTGCTGAAGCTTGGCGGTAGATAATGTGCACAGTCCCCTAACCCACTTCTTTGTTTACTTCCTTGTTTCTTTTTATATACGCTATTGCCTTGTTTAAATTACAAAGATTGTTACGATGGTAAAAAAAACATGGTTGAAATAACTCCGTTTAGACTACGGAACTTAACTTGTTTTACAGTCATTGACAATAATGAACCGGTTACTCGCTTAGATTAAGAAATCTCCTTTTCCCATACTCTAAGGTTAAATGGTAGAGGTTTAAATTATAGAATAATTAACACAAATGGATTGATTCTAGCGTAATATTTTGTATATTAGTTCTGCCATTATTCTTTTAAACTTTAAAAGTGATACGCACCACTAGGATGCTATATAATTCGATAAAGAAAGAAATAAACTCACGAAGTGAGCTTCACTTAACGGCCATCTTGTGTTTCGATTACTATCGTAAGAAGATAATCGTCGTAAGTTGGCGCGTGTTAAAATTGAAACCCGCGTTAACGGTAACTGGAGTTTACGTTACTAAAGTGATCTCGGTTAACGTTAACTATGGTAAGATGTTAGTAATGTAAACAAGGTATATCCTTATACACGGTGTACTCCTTCCTTTAGGGCGACACTACGCATCAAATACGGTATATACAGGTGGTGGATTATACTTCTGGGTCGTTATTCAAAGATAATAATATTTTACCTTTCAGTATCAAACCAAGTCACACGCTAGAGCCGGAGCAGTTCATTATTATATAATATAGCCTAGATCGGGGTACTTAGAGAACGTAGCTAAGTACGATCATTGTCTGACACAATTGAAACTCCCTTCTGCACAAAATTCTATCTATTTTATTTTCCTTGGATAGGCGTATTAAAGCTTCACATGTAAATAGTTCTGTCTCAGTGGATGATCAAATTTGCCTTCGTTGTAAGAATAAGTATGTCTTGAGACATCCTAACAGTTTAAACTAAGTTTAAAGCTCATAATGATCAATTCACTGTTAATACATTTTAGTACTTACAGCAAAGTAAAATCATACCACATTCCAAACAGGTCAATAATCACAGCGAGTTTATCCTCAGGAATTTGGAGCCAGTAATTAAAAGCATGGATCATTTTACTTTTTGTTTGGAGTCCTGGCACCTGCTGAATATGAGCAAAAGGCTGCAGCAATATCTGAAAGAACAAATCGGAAGATACACATTTAAATGGTAAGAAAAATTCTTGCTGTAAGGGAAATGGGGTACAGTGAATCAAGTCTATTTTCGAGGCTTAATTATTGTTTAAGACGTGTGTGTTCACTAGGATGTTGTCACTGAAAGGGGAAGGAAAATATCTGGAATAACATTTATAGGTTGTGGTATTACGTGCGTCTTTCAATATTTCTTAACCAGGAACAGCGCCACAAAGGGGTTATGGAAGATGAAACCCCTAAATTTACAATATCATTCTTGTAGCCTTCCGTCTTTTAGTAGCAAAGTAAATTGGACGAAAGATGGCTGGCCGTTGGCCAAATGGTAGGGCCACGGTGTAGCAACATTGTTGAAGAAAAAGTGTGTTCAGCCGTTTTCCCTTCCTTTTGGCAACTAGCACATCCCCAACATAGGCGCAGCCAAACTCAAAATTCAATGATCGTTAAAAACGTTGAATGCAGAAAGAACCAAAAGGAAGAATTTATTCGTGCGTGAGTGGTAATTCTCGCTGACTGGTAATTAAATGGTCCCGGGTTAGACTTCCGGTAAAAACACAAATGGTTCGAAGCCCACGTTAAACTCTAGGTCCCGTGTTTATGGCACAATCCGTTGGAAGGAATTCACAAACTACCATCTGTTAACATTACGCAGAGACCTGCGGGCCAGGACCTGCCTTAGAGTAGAACACACATCATCACCACTAATAAGAAAAATGGCGCAGATAGTGGAAGTACGCGTCAGAAAATGAAAATGGTGCAAGTATAATGGAGAATAATTCTGCGTTCAACAATATTTGATAAGTACAATTATGTAAGCTCAGTGGTTAATGCCGAACATAATCGGAATTTTAGGGGGGGGGGAATCAACCAACCGCCTGAGCATTTTTTGTCATACGCGTCATGACCAATTAACCATATCATACATTGTGCTTGACTTCCCACGTAGATCTATAATTTGGGGATTGATTATGGAACTCAAGAAGTAATCAGTAATATATGAGGTGATATTTCAATTCTATTTCGACAGTTATTACACATTATCTGCATTTAACATCTCGTAGTGTAACTTAGATAGGCACTATTAAGAATTATCGAAGTGTATCTCTTAACTAGTGGTTTGCGACTGCAGGTGGAGTAATTTCAATTGATCATGTTTGTCAAATAAATATTTGCGCGTTTCGAATTACTGAAGCCTCGTTTTTAAGTTTGAAAATCTTCAGATGCAAGTTGATGAAGACATTTCTTTGATGACCCTGTAATCAAATGGTATATATGTTTTGGCAACTACATTGTGGGTAAGTTCGTCTACGAGCCGTTCTTTGTCCATTATATAGAATAACGGTCTTTCATCTTAATGTTTCATTCTAGAAGCTATTCGTTCTTCTGCCAAAATTTGATGCCTGGGTGGACGTACGGATTCCGCAATTTTGTCCTTTACTATATCATATGTCATACCGTCCTATACTGTATGTTTCATCAAGTTCATATATATCTATATCCTTGTAAACACGGGCCGATGTTACATGTGTCCATGTGTTTATATCGCTTGTCAAATCAAACAATGAAATAAAATTACTAAATGATTCTCCATCACGGTAAAGTGGAGGATCCAGATATCCTTTAGGGACGTTTCCCAGAGTTCCCGTGCCTTCATCTTGGTGGCTTGCCATACTACGAAGTAGGGCATGTACTCGTATATTAGAATTGATGAAGAAACCCTATGGGAGCTCTACACTATTGCTATATTTTACACTTTAAAACTACTTAACCATCACCCGTTTTAATTTAGCATTTAAAAAACACAATGAAAAAAAAGTGCAGAGAAATAATAGCATTATCCATTTACAATATAATGTTAATTCCATGCGTAGTCTTACAAATATTCATTTGTCATCAAGTTCATGTTTCTGTCTACTAGTACAATAATCCGCGAACAAAACGGTGACTGCCGGAAGTACCTTGGAGGTAAAAAAATATATAATAAACGTGTTATTCCGCCGTCTCCACTGTATGTGCTTTATGCTTAGCAATAAATTATTCGATCTTTAAAATCTCCGTGTGTGTTGAATTGCGTTGTATAACAGTTAGCTATTATTGTTGTTCTCAAAAACTAAAGGAGAAAAGAAAGATGGGTTTAAATATGTACTTAAAAACAAAAAACAAACAGTGAAATTTTAATTACTTGGAATTTCTTCTTCATTGCTGTATCTACTTCGCCAAATTTGAGTTTGTTTTGACTCCTATCTTATCTAAAAATTAGAGCTTAAGCTAAATAAATGTGACTTCCTAATATTTTGTGAATTTTGTGACTATTCGGGAATCAAGTCTAGCTGTCCACCATGTTAGCAAAACAGTTAAAAGGAGGTATCATCTGATGAAATATATTCTTTTTTTCATCTTCGAGTGTCATCTTTGTCTTCACTGAAAAATAAGCTCGAGAATGCAGTAACAATATTCATGTGATGATCATCTGTCTCGACATCCCAACAGCATACTTGGTTTTCTTCCTAAATGTGTATTTTTGAGGGGGCGGGTCTCATCTATGCAGGTGCCTTCTGAAACCGTTATTTTTTCCCCTCAACCGTGATCGTTATATTAGCTTCGTCATCTCATAAAACTGCTTCAACTTCTTTTACGTACAGGTGTGTTGAAAATAATTGACTTCACGGTCTATTTTATAACAGACAGGTGTGTTCTGTTTTACTTTAACCCCATCCTTCATACATATTCAATTTATTTAAAGCAGTAGCTTTCAATCATCACACACAGGTAACATGGATTTAATTCACTGCCGACTCCATTTAACGGTACCATGAATTCGTCACAGAATAAGGTCGTCGAGACCATGGCGGAGACTTGTACCTCTTCTGCTATTGACCACTACTTTCCACATAGCAAAATCATCTTGAATCAAGTTTGTTTTGACCTTTAAACGTCAAGCCAGAAAGCTAAAAACAAGTTTGTTGTGTCAAGCAAAAAAGGTTGGATCAAGCTTGAATCATGTTTGACTTTTCAAAGGCACGAAGTGCCTTGTTTAGGCAAGGGATAATCAAGCTTGAAACTTGGTTCTTAAGTTCAAGTATATTTTGTATAGGAAAAATAAAGATTGTATCCATCTTGAAATATACTTGTCATATCAAGTCAAGCCTAACAATAACAAGGCAGAGTCAAGTGAATTTCAACTTTGAATCAACACACAGTACTATGTGGGTTTACATTTGCCTCTAGGCAATTTTTCATGAAGATGGAGAAAAAAATAAATTTTAAAAACCGAATCGAAAAGTTATATCATTCCCGCCTTCGAGATGAGAAAACGAATAATAAATTATCGAATTATGTATTAAAATGTAAAATAAAATATACTAGTATGTTTGTTAGTTGTTTTATCATCGTAATTATAGCAAATGACAAACAGATTATTGCAAATAAATCGAACCACCACGGGAAGGAGGTATACAGGAGGGTGGGCCGATTTTTTTCAGTTATTGGGGTTCGATTTGTCATCAAAAGTTGTACATTGGTACCAAATAAAGCCATGCTGAATATGGCCGTCCTAAATCAATATTTAACTGGGCCCCTGGAACCCTAAAGGGCTCAATTGTTTTTTTGTAAAACAAGGAATAAAAATATTATATCAGTTTCCACATTTTGGGGTTCGAGTAGTTATGAAACGCTGTGCATTGGTACGAAATTTAGTCATGTCAAATATGTCCCTAATTGGCCGTCAAGCGTTTTTGGCCGTTTCCAAACTAAAATTTTAGCGGACTGACGGGCCCGGCTAGATGTGCTTTTGAATTGGATGTGTTTCAGCGAACAAACATAACATAATATTCCACAACTTTTGCACGCTACTCAAACTCAAATTTCTTTAAAAATCTGCCCTTTTCAAAATTATCATTTTCAAAATAATTTTTGATCCGGCTGTGTTTGGGGCGACCAGACATAACATTTCTATAACTTCTGCTCGGTACTCAAACACAACTTTTTAATATATTTTTTCGGAGGGCCCAAAATGGCCGACTTTTTTTAGAATATCTGAAAAAATAATCGGCCTACTCTAGTATACAGGGACGTTCGGATTGTAGGTGTTGAGTTGGAGATCAGTGGGAGACAGCTGGAACATTGTTTTTTCGCTGAAATATAAGTTAATAAAGAAGAAAGAGACATGTTATTTTACAAGAGATATTCCTGATTGTGTACAGTTGGAAACATTGTTCTGTTAATAAGTTTAACACAATTTTATAATAATTTATTACTAAATGCAGTGTTTTTAATAATTTGGCAAATCTGGAAATCCTACAACTATGAATCTTACACATAGGATGTAATTCTTCATTTCTACAGATCTTAAATATAGTAGTATGTATGTATTGTAGTATCGTATGGCGACTTTCCACCAAAAACACCTCAGAGGCCTGATTTTCCTCCCAAAATTTCCGATTATTTTCGGCAGTAACTACTAAGCACAACAGGGTTAAGCGAAATACTTGTCACGAAAAAATGACATGAAGATATATACTAACATCAAAGGTAACGGCAGTATGGAGCGAAGTTGTATCATCTTGTCACACTACTTTTAGCTCCGAATGCCTTTTACGATCAGGGGTGTTAGAAATTTCAATATATCCAATCGATATAGATATAAAAAATATTGAAACTTTTGTAATTTGATATATCGATATTTTGATATTTTTTATAGATTTTAGTTCCATATTTCAATACAAGCGCGATATATCGATGTTTAGTTCGATATTAAGATATTTAGTAGAAAGCAGGTAGGGCTAAAAATAATCGAACCTAACCAATTATCCGTCTTCGTGCACTTAGTATTACTTTAAGGTATCCTTAACAGTACACGTTGGGATATAACTCTACTATTGTGTACATAATTGAGAACAGGTGGTACAAAAAGCAATCGACCTAGCCACCTATCGCGTTCTCAACATTATTGTTCATTTTTCGTATACACTATCCGCTTAACCGTTTGCTAGAATTCCAAGACAAAGTAAAGTGTAGATCGATTTGCATGGTACTCCCCTATCTGCACAAATGGTTGGCCCAACCGCAAAAAATTGTGGTAACGGTTGGATTATTGTTGGTTGCTCCACCACAACTGACCCAATCTTGATTCAACTGCAGATAATAGTTGGTAAGGCATTAGCATTTTACAACAGAATATCAATTATGGCCCAACTGCAAACAATGCTTAGCCATGCAGTTATATCATGCACCAGAACCCCTACGTTTGCATGTGCGGTGTGTTTGTAACATAAAACTCTATAGAGTATAAACTTTCCACAAAACATATAATATGCGTGTAAACAATCAAATGTGAAAATGATCATTATTGTTTCGAATGTTATTTGATGTAATATATTCCATCATTTGTTAGTATTACCTTTCACACGAAGGGTCGTTTGAAAAATCTATTCTAAGTATGAGCACCTTTGTCAGAGCTTTCGATTTTCTTTGCATAATATATAATCCTTTATGTGCTTAAGTGTGCAGCTTTCTCGTCTCTTTTTCCTCTTCTTTCAGCTGAAGAGGTAGAAATAAACATCCCGTGACGGAATATAGAGGGACGAAATCGGGCTACGAGAAGCGAGTCACTAACTGATACTGAATTGCATCTTCAGCACATCCATGAACATATTGAGGATTCCTTGCCAAAAGGGGATAAGCGACATTCCAAAATAAATTTCCCTTATTTACCCTGTTAGAACTTTTTCGGTTAAAATATTTTGGCAGTTGATGCAAACACAACAATGATCATGCTAATATCAAAATCTCAATTTAATCTAAAATTGTAGCTTATCACTTTTTGGCATGGAGCCCTCCATATGGAATGATCCTACCATATCTTTATTGATAGGTTGATGCTACGGTTCAATTCCAGTTACTGAATCGCCTTTCGTATAGTGATTTCGTCCTTCACTGCAAATGCATTTCTACTTTTGTACCTAAAAGAGGACAAATGAACCAAAAGCTCCACACTTAAGTACCAAAACATACACAGCAAACGTTCGAAGTACCTGCAGTCAGGGCACGACCTTTTCACATGACTCTCAGATTTGCATACAGGTCTGCCAAAAAAAATATAGCCCTACTATAGGCAAATACAGCCTTCACGAAAATACCAATAACAACTGAAAAAGACTGATAACTTTCGCGATTTCGAAAAACCTACTGGTAAAGAGCACGTACATTGAACACAAAGACATACACAAATACACATGGGTATCACCAAATGGCAAAACTCTAAAAAAAAAAAAAAAGATCGATCACGTATTAGTAGATAGAAGAAGAAACACCAACATAACGGGCGTTAGGTCGTACAGAGGAGCGGAAGGTGACACCGACCATCAATTAGTGATCACAAAAGTATGGGAAAAGTTATGCATCCTGAACAGAGAAAGCAAGGACTCAAAACAACTGAAATTCGAAGTTAAACGATTAAATAATCCGAGCATAAAAGCAGATTACTAACTCGAACTTTCAAATAGGTTCCAAATCTTAACCGACTCGAGTAATAATAATCATGATATTAATAATGAAATTGACGTAAGTAAGATGTGGGAAGCAATTCGTGAAACAATTAAGAGCGCAGCGAAGGAACGTATACCTGGGAAGAAACAACAGAAAAAACAAACCTTGGTTTGATGAAGAATACGTTAAGATTCATGAGGAACGAAAACAAGCAAGGCAACGATTACTAAGTAATAAAAACGAAGCAAATACCAACCACTACAGTAACGCGAAACGAAACGCCACACGCGGGTTCAGAAACAAAAAGCAAGAATATTTGACGCAGAAGATTCAGGAGATAGGGGAAAACGACAAGACATATAGCATACGAGATCTATACAAAGGGGTAAACTCGTTAAGAAAAGGTTACCAGTCAAGGTTAGGTATTATTAGAAATTAACGTGGAGATGTTCAAGAAGATACGACTAAAATTATCGATGTGTGGAAAAGTTATTTGGACAAACTTCTTAATGTATACAACGGAGAACAAACAGAAGAATTTGAAATCCATACCCCAGAGCTGTGGATTCCCGAACCTAGCGAGATCGAGATCGAAATGTCGGTAAGGAAATTAAAAAA
>JAGDQP010003873.1:0-13256 GCA_022664845.1 Lepisma saccharinum | reverse complement strand
GAGAAAGGAGGAGTTTCCAAAGAAATGGAAAACCTCAATAATAGTTCCGATTTACAAAAAAGGCCATAAATCGGAATGTAATAAGTACCGCGGAATCTCATTACTTCCAACCTGTTACAAAGTATTAAGTAATATTCTGTTAATACGCCTAAGTGTATACGTAGATAAAATGATTGGAGATCACCAATGTGGATTTAGAAGAAATAGATCCCCGTTGGACCAGATTTTCGCCTTGAGACAAATTTTAATGGGAATACAGTGGGACGGTTCATCAGCTATTCATTGATTTTAAGAAAGCATATGATTTTATCAAAAGGGAAAAAGTTATACAGCATCCTGATACGATTTGGAATTCCGAAAAAAATTGTTCAACTAGTGAAGATGTGTCTCAGCGACCCCATAAGCAGGGTACGGATAGGTATTAATATGTCAGATAGTTTCAAGATTCGCAACGGACTGAAACAAGGCGATGCCTTTTCACCACTACTGTAACTTTTCGTTAAAATATGCGAATTTAAAAATTAATGGGGACAAAATTGGACTATCACTGAACGGTTTAAATCAACTGTTTCTATACGCGGATGATGTAGATATAATAGGGGACGATATAGATGCACTACAAAGCAACAGCGATATCTTAGTAGAAGCGTGAGATGAAATAGGTCCATAGATAAACATAGAGAAAACAAATACATGATAACAAGCCGAAACACAGGAAATGAAGAAAATGGGTTGGCCCAACTTTAGTTCATGCCTATTGGCAAATGGTGGGCCAAGTCGCCAAATATGCAGCAAGCAAATCAGGTTTTCAACGTTGTACCAACCGTTTAGTCAACAATTTTGTCGGTTGGCCTAACCGTTTGTGCTTGTATGCATAAATGGAGTCGAGTGCAGGTAGGGTGGAGAAACACCTGAAAATGCGTTTCTGGTCCAACTGGTTTAAGTTGTGTGGTAAGCGTGAGGAGAAGAACAAATGTAAGAATTAAAATTGTAGAATGGAATAATGATTGATGCCCACTTACATTATCTACACGGAAAAAGTTAATGGCCTTGTGAAAAAAAGTAAATCTGAGTGGGATTCGAACCGAGGTCGCTCGCTTAGCAATCCAATGCTCTAACCCTTAGCCACTTCTTTAAACTTTATTTTACTGATTTTCTTTGATTTCCTCTGTGTCGATTGATATCCTTAGAACCAAGTTAAAAGCACATGAAAACATCCATACTCACGGCATGATTCGAACTTACAACCTTGCAGTCGCTGGATTAACGCCTCAGGCCACACGATTACCTCAGTCGATAAGCCACAGGCGCACCTGTTAAAATACGCTTTGAAACCGTACTAATTTGCTAAGTACTATACGTTTCGTAAAATAAATTACTTTCACGTGTTAGTTTGGGGTGTGTGACGTCACTCTGATCCTGTGAAATGTGCACTGTTTTGTATAAATCTCTGTTGGTCACTTATGTTATCCCTAACAATTGATATCAACTCATCTTTCGGATTTTGCAATATTTTTCTTATTATGAAAGCAATAGTGATTTCCATGCTGAATGTAACGCATTGTATAAGAGTTTAGTATATGGTGTTATTTATATTCAAAAGTATTGATCTAAATGTTATTATAAACCAAATTACATTAAACCTAAGACAGTCTGTGTTCAAGAAACATCTTAAGAAGTCATTTAAGTACAACAGTAAATATTTTGTGTGACTAATTCTGTTGAATGCATTCTAATTAATATGTGCGATCTGTATTCGGAAAGAATAAGGAGTACGAATGTGAACTAAGAATGTGTATATAAGCAGCTGTAGCTCAATGTAACGTCAGTAATTCTTTGGCTTCAGCCCGAGAAGTTCCATTAAATTAGGGAGATGTAATAAAGAGGGTCTCGCTATTTTTTTTTCCTTATTTGCTTTTCCTTTCTAATACACTATCCCGTACATACACAGCGGCTCACTTGAAATGTTTGCTATAGTCACATAAACAGTAGTAAATGTTTTATGTATTTCGGATTGACCTGTTCGGTACTAATATATCTTGTTTTTCAGTTTAATTAGCCGCAGAAATAGAAATATTAACTAGTCTAGTAAGAGTACAGCAGGGTACATTCGGGTACGTTACAAGCGTTAAGGGCGTAAGTATCGTAAGTTCATTATGACAAATGTGAAACAAAATTATATGAAATACACCTAAATCCACTTGTTAGTCTCACATCGTTGGCCCAACAGATGGTTTTGGTTGGCAAATATTACCAATTTTGCCAACAGTTTGGGTTACTGTTGACAAAACCACAAATAGTCAACCAACAATGAGCCAGCGATGCAGTTTACCTAACTGAGATTGCCACTACTGACAGTTTTATTTTATACATGTCATAAACTTGAGTTAGCCCCTCTTTTCCAAATGAAATATTATAGCTCCCCTCATTTTTACCCCAGCACCGTTCCTTCTCATAATCCAAGAATTGATACATAAATCAAAAACGGATAACAGCGATTATAAGAATGAAAAACCAAGTTATAACTGAATATTTGACGAGTGTCCCGCAATTGGAATTTAAAGAGGGAATGTGGACGAACACATCCGAACTTAACCTAACCTAGCCCATGTTCAGTAATCTAAGGTAATCTTCCAAAAATGTAGGAAAGCATATAGCAATAATAAATATGAACATAATAAATAGAAATGTAATTTAAAAGAAAGAAGCAAAAATCTTGTTCTCGCCGTGATTTGAACCCGGATTTTTTACTCAGGAAGCCGACGCTTTATCCATTGATCCACGGTACGAACTTCCAAGTAGTGATTTGGAAACTATTTACAGTACACGTACTACGTAATAGGCCAGTAGTCGCGAGTGCAAGATGACTGCCTTCCTTCAAATTCCGAGAGTGAGACTTTCTAGAACATTTGGTCCATATTGGATTAGACTGGAAATTGACGATCGAGTTGAACTCCCAAGCAACACAGAGACCTCATCTTCACGTCATATAAAGGTCAGACATTGTCTACAACGACGAGAAAAGCACGTGATGAATTATTGTAAAATTACATACTTGAATAGACGTCATTTAAATAAGGAATATATGACGTCTCAACCATTTTCCTATTGGGAGCGCGTGAGTAAGTCATAAAAAAGGTTAGGATGATGATGTTTAAATGACGTTGATATGTTGTTTCAGCAAAGATGCCATACTTCTCACTATTATTTAACGTACCAATGACACTATTTCTCTTCGATTGACGTCTCTTGAAATTTCGTGACGAACAAATGACAACGAATTCACGCGTATGTGCTGATTGAGCTTCTTGCTCTGGCGTCTAACTCAAACATTGATCCAGAAGTTCAGTATTCTCACTGGACAGCACATGTCCAGTCATGTGACACAAAAAAAATTAGTAGTGCCTTCTTTAAGCGTTTGTTATAAATCGATACCATTATATGTATAAGAAAACCCGGCAAGTTTATTGTTAAAAATTACAGGCTGAATTCAAATTAATTTTACATCTTCTCAAGAAGCCTAGGTAAGACGCCAATTGTTATGGCTTAAATTAGACAATTTTCCCAAGGTGATACTCCCGGAAGCCCTTTCTTGTTAACGGGGTGGATGAGATGTTTTAAAAATGTAACTAAAACAATCTTGGGTAAATAATTCATAAGACTGGTGTTTTAGAAAAACGGTAGTACAACTTCAGAAGAAATCCAGGATGGCACTGAAACTAACTGCTTAAAGCTTAAATTGTATTTTTTTTCTTTGGAAGGTTCCCCCGGAACTCATATGTACTAATATCGTCAACACCGTGGTACAGACCATGTTTCGTTTTCTTGTACAGGAAGGTAGAAATCCTGCAGCACACACCAGCACCAATCATTTATGTTTTTCAGATGTTACTGGTGTTTAAACATCATATAGAGCATTTTCTAAACATATACACAGTACTTATTATGCATTAAGAAATGTCGCGTATATATATTACGACTCAATCGGAGTAGAAAGTATTAACCTCAGAACTGACGCCAGAGCCACCTGTTATGTTGTCGTAAACTAGAGTGGATCGCGTATAAATAAAAAAAAACGAAATTTCTCAGTTCTGTGGGTCCCGCCCAAGGATCTTTTAGTAGAGGGTATGTTTATATTTATATCATGCACAACGAAAGAGTGAAGCTAAAAAAACAACTGAGCAACGACTAAAGCGACGCACATGATTGGTTAGCAAACAACTACAGACCTTGCTGTCATCTTTGTTAGCCAAAAACAATGTGTTTGATTGGAGTAAATGGACAAACTGGCAGGACTAAGCTGTGACGTTTGGCTTCAGGTTCTTCTCGAAATCTCTATTAGAATATCCTTGGTCTTGCCCAACCTAGCCGCAGCCCCTTCGCCTTCGCCGTTCCTACACGCCAAACTCCCCATTCGCCCCCGCGGATGTTACTTGTTGTCGCTCGTAAAATATCAAACCAGAAGAAACCTGCGGGTTCATAATGTCACAGGGTTTAGGGGTGGGGATTAAGTTAGGTGGTTAGTGAGTTTTATAAAATTTGAAACCGCGTATAAGTATATAAAAAGAAAAATTATTTTTCAGAAAAAAAAAATTGCCTTGCCGGGAATCGAACCCGTGTTACCGGATTAGCAGTCGTTGAGGTAGTCACAATGCTACAGCGCCAACTTGTCAGTGTTCTTTATGTAGCACTGCTTCAGGACACAGCCACGACACACGACCGGATACTTTCAACTCCGGAATGACTCCTTATATATTCACTTCACCCCGTTTTCTCTTTTTGAATTTCGGAATAAAAAATGATTGGCAAATGTACATGCAATGTCAACATAGTATAATGCGGACTCACCATTATGGAAAGTTGCACTGATTTAGGAATGGAAAGTTAACATTATCCTATCTTCTTCACTTAAAATTGAAACTCTGAAACTTGTTTCCTGTTATCTTACTAATATTTTATTGATAAAATTCTTACCTCATCTTCTTCTCTGGAACCAGTTTGGCTATAAGGTAGTCCTTTGGTGTAACCATCAACCATGTTTCCTCTGCAACGAAAACAAAACAAAATATAAATTATCAAATTATTAATTAAATTTCCTCAGTATTACCAATTATCTCTGACCGAACTGGATGAATCACTACAATATTTTTCTCTCAAAGAGTGTGTGTTGATCATTGAACTCTACGTAACGATACTAGACTGATCTCCTAGTGCGGAATAATATTCGGCAGAGCGAACGCTTTTTTTTTTTTTTTTTTTACCTCGATCGTCCATTGCTGTATATGGACTAAATTTTCAGTTCTAAATCAGATTTCAACTCTAGTTACTGCTGTGCTGCCCCCTTTTTAAATGTCTTAACCTTTGAGATATACCCGTTTCGGACTGTGCATTCATTAATACAATACATGCTGTTAATAGTATTTACAATTTTGTCTGTAGACTTAAAATATATATAATGAACGTGCTACATAGCAATAACAAACCTAAATGTCTTTGTCCCTGATAATTTGGTCCATTTTGCTTTAGACTGGCACTGATTCGCAAACACTGTGGATACATTATACCGCCTATTTTTGAGAATCACTGACGGGCACAGGGATTCATATTTTATCATCGTTTTATCCCTATTAATCTGTTCCCTCTCAAGAACTTGGAGGCAAAAAACCGCCCCTCTAAACCCAACCCTGGATTCGCCACTGTCTCTCTAAAATTGTGGGTACAAAATTGGCATTTGTACACACTATTCAATGATATAGTTTTTGCAGTGTACGAAAGATAAGTGAATTATAGACACCAATAGAATAATGGTGTTCGGTACGATGTGATCGAGTCTGCCCTAAGATAATACTTAGGAAGTCCTAATGAATCCTGCAAGCAGCTAGTGTCATCTGGTGCCTATCTGCTCAACTATATTCTCGATTACACTACTATAAAACGTTTTCGAATTCTGAATTTTAAGACCTCTAGGCAACTTTGGCTCAGGTCGGATGGATGATGATGATGATGGGATGATTTTTGGAATAAAGAAAGTTGGAGGAAGCGGAAGAACTCCGAAAAAAAAACACAGGGCACGATCAGGGTTTGAACCCCAAGCGACAGAGGTGAGCAATCTACCTATTGAGCCACCGCGGCCCCTACTATAGTACGTGTTGCGGGTACAGGTGAGGATGAAAGACCTTGCAAAATTATCCGTTTCCAATTGTGCGCTTGGTGTACTCGATTAAGTATTTGATTGTTGGGAGGAAGACCGGGGTCGATTCTCATAAATCTATCACATGTTTATGTTATTTTTTAAATAACTTTACATTCTCTTGTTTGAATGTAAATAACTTTACATTCTTTTGTTTGTATTCCTTTGGTGATCGTAAATATAATATGTGCAACACATAATTCATTGTTGCAAACTGTGATCAATATAGGAGGTGAAATATTCCGCATGTCTATTTTCAACGTTTAATGTCATATTATATTAACAGTTATACTGCGTTCTGTGCTTTATATATTATGTTTACAAACACCAAAGGTGATATCATATATTCAGTAAACTGATGTAGTGTCATTTGAAAACAATTAAACGATATACCAGGTTGGCAACATTGACAATTGAATCGGATCATTTTTTACGCCTGATAATATCCACCGAATTGTTACAAATCACCTTCCGGAAACTAAATTTAATTTTAATATATCGTTTCTGATTAATGGTAAAATATTCATTGTATTTACCATTGCCAGAAGTTGATTGTTGGCCTTCAGGTTGGAAACATCTCGGAAATGGAAACAGAATCGGACTCATGTTTACATAAAATTTTTCATTTAAAATGCATTTTCAACATTTTGTAGAATTGACTTAATTAGATTAGGAAACGTCAGGTGAGATTCTTTTCGTCATACGAATTTTCAGAACTTTACATACTTCACAGAAGTAAGTTAAGTATAGTCAGGTTAGATTATTTTTATTATTATTATATGCGATGCAAACACCGAAGATTACATTTAACACAACGGTTTTCGAATCTTTTCCTTCCCATGTAGTTCAGTAGTTGTCTAACAGATGGAACTACCTGCTTATACGATTCATTACAACATGTTCGAACTTGTCTTTAAAAATCTCGAATATTGAAATATAAAGCGGTTTTTGTAACAGAACTATTCCGTTATGATTTACGAAACAAGAAATAAATAGTTATACTCACATCCCGGAGGGTTTATTTTCTTTGCATGTAAGTGAGAGATCTTGATTCATCAGTGTAAACTTTACAAGCAAATCACTAGAACTGATTAACACAGTGATGGACACTCGTATTAATATTTAAAAGAAATTTTCTCAGATTGCGGACTTTGGGAACAGTTTTGTTCAGAATGTTTCTTTTTTTTATCCAGTTTGACGTCAGAAAGGTAACTATTCAAGGCTGAGAAAGTCATTTCTTAACAATAAAATGCAATTTTAATTAATTTATTTTTCTGCTACTGTGAATTTTTATGCTAATGAATACATAAACTAAATTATTTCTACTTCGTAAAAAATATGTTGCGTAAATATAACATCACACGTTAATCTTGCCAGGAATTGACACAAAAATTATACTACAGTAAAACACCGTTAATACGTCGGCTATAGGACTGGGTCGTAACGCAAAGGAAGTAGGATTATCAATAAAGTTCAAAAAAATACATTGGATGATTATAAAATACTAAAAATATTAAATGATTTCTAATAAAATTCAATGGAATATTTCTATGCACACTATTTTTAAACTACGTACTGTATCCACATACTATAAACCCCATGTTCACTGACTGACTCAATGACTGACTGATTAAAATTCCCAGGCCAAACTACTGGAGCTAGAAACATCCAATTTATTATGAAGGCGTATTATCAAGAGAAATCCAAATTTTGAGAAAGTTTCCATCTTGGATCCAAAATGGCCGCCAAACCAATTGTTATATAGAATACACAGCCTAAACCGCTGAGCCTACTGAAGCAAAATTTGGTATGACGGTACGTTACATTACCTACAGTACTAGTAGGTTACGAAAATGTTACAAAATGCCTTCAAAGACGCCATCTCGGATCCAAAATGGCGGCCCTGGAATATCCATTTTCCACACAGTTTAAGCTAGAGATACGAAATTTAGCACAAAGATGTATTATCACGAGTAGTTTAGAAAAATATTACAACATTTTGAAAACGTCGCCATCTTGGATCCAAAACAGCCGTCAAACCTATTGTATAGAATGCATAGAATAAACCGCTTCAGCTGGAAACACCAAATTTGGTATGAAGGTACATCATCATCACTAGGTTAAGAAAATACGTATTACAAAATTCGTAATCTTAAAAATTTTTGAAAAATTCGTAACCATGGATCCAATATGGCGGACTCCAAAATCCATTTTCCACAACGTTTGAACTACATATATGAAATTTGGCATAAATGTGCATTACTTAGAGTAATTTAGGAAAATATTACAATATTTTTCAAAAGTCGCCATCTTGGATTCAAAATGGCCGCCTAAAAACCATTTTTCACATCGTTCAAGCTAGAGAAATGAAATTTTATATGAAGGTGTACCGTCTCGACAATATAAGAAAACTTTAAGAAAGTCGCCACTTTAATTCAAAATAGCTGCCTCAAAACCCATTTTTCAAACCACTGAAGCGAGAGAAACGAAATTAGGGATGAAAGTGTACCATCACGAGTAGGTTAGAATAAATGCAGCAAATTTTCCCTATGGGGGCGCAGACCCCGTGGGGTTGGGGGCAGATCTGCACCACGGGGGCGCAGTCCCGCGGAGAGTCTGGTTACGATAAAGGGGGCGCAGCTCCCCCAGCGAAGTAAAGCGAGTCATGTTTTAAAATAAGACGTAAATAAACGCCAGAGTCTCGTTCGACCGAATTTAATAGGACGAAGGGTGTTTCGCTTAAACGCAAATACGGTTAAACCGCAAAAATAGTGATTTATTTACTGTAGTTTAGTACTGTACTACATGTCAAAAGAACCACTACATTTTAAAGTAAACTAAACATTTTGTTTTCAAACATAGGCCTATTACGATAATGTAAAGTACAATACAGTACAGTACAATTTTCTGTATTCTCCTACTTTCATTTGTACTGTATTTAAATTTAAATTAAAAATTACGTGTATTATAATTATTGTACTGTATTTTTACTCAACATTGCAAGGCTTTTTCAATTAATCCGTCTACATTTCTATTCGGTTAATCCGGAAATTCTGTTAATTGATACGTACTCTAGTTTATGTAGTAGAAGTAATGTACTATCATGGCCAATATAATGTTTACATGACTTTATTATACACGATTTTTCTCCAAGTCTAGAAGATAGGCCACCCAACCGACGTAGAGTGATTCTGAGAGTGTGTGTGCGTGAACGAGCAAGGGTTGGAATTTTCTTTTCTTTAAGAGAAATCATTATGGCATGTCCTGGCTTCTGGAAAGATATTTATGGTTTCTTGTAGTATGTAGGAAATAATAATAATAAAAACAACGTAAGAGAATTGCATTTGAAACAGCAAAACAGGGAACCTAACGCAATTTTACTTTAGTTGAGCCATTAGTTGAAATTTACTGAAAGACTTAATTTAAATTGTCCAGTAAAAGAAAATCCTTACCGAACATGGAGAAACGAAAATGAACGTTGAAACCTATGGTTACTAGGTAATTATTTCTTTCTTAATGAATCCAGTATTACATAGAACACTAACGCTATGTACGAAAGACAAGACAAAACGTCTGTTTCTATCAGTTCTTAAAAACGGGGCACGATATTTATGCTTTATAATTTCAGATATTATGTTGTTATTTACGTTACAAAGAAGATGTTAGTAGCAAAATACACAAAATATGTTGCGTACTAAGGTATAGTAAATGTAATAAATACACGCATATATATCGGGTTATATGTATATATATATATATATATATTATTATTATTATTATTATTATTATTATTATTATTATTAATATTCAACAGATACAAATAAAATAATGAAACTTTGAGCATCATAGGAGAATATCTGAGTTAAATTAAGATCTTTCTCTTTCCAGACAAATGCGTGTGTGATAAATGTACAGATGCTTATCAGAATAATGGAAACACCTGTAGTTGGCAACACGTCAGATGTATCGGTTGGCAGTGGTGTCGTGGCGACCGCAGCGCCGGACTGCTGGTGGTGGTGTGTTAGGTCGGTCTCCATACTACGTCAGGCGTCGTGGAACAGGAGTGTGCAGTGGCTGCAGCAGACGGAGGTAATGTAAAATGGGAGACCTCTCAGAGTTTCAAAGAGGGCAAATTGTTGGTGCGCGGTTATGTGAAGTGAGTGTGACGGCAGTGGCTAGTGTGTTAGGTGTGTCGCCAGGGACAGTGTCGAAGGTGATGACGGCCTACACAACACACGGGAAAACCACATCGGGGAAGCGGAACAGTGGGCGGAAGAAAAGCATCAGTGACAGGGCACGCCGGGTATTAAAGCGCATTGTCACGCGGAACCGTCGTGCCACTGCGGCGCAAGTGACGGAGGAACTCAATCAGCACCTCCCCCAACCTGTTTCGACAATCACAGTCCGCCGCGAATTACATGACATGAACTTACGGGGTCGTGTTGCACGGGCCAAACCTCTCATCAGGGACCAGAACGCTTTAGCACGCCGCAAATTGTGCCGCGACCATGCAACTTGGACCGTTGACGACTGGAAACGTGTGGTATGGTCGGATGAGTCACCATTCACCCTATTCCAAACCACGGGCCGTGTTTATGTGTGGAGAACGCCCAAAGAAGCGTATGATCTGCAGTGTCTCCGCCCAACTGTGAAACATGGCGGCGGCACGGTGATGCTGTGGGCCGCAATATCATGGTTTTCATTGGGTCCTGTGGTCACACTTCGCGGACGCATCACTGCCAACGATTATGTCGCAATTTTAGGAGACCACTTGCATCCTATGGTCCGGATGTTGTTCCCGGACAATGACGCCATATTCCAGGATGATAATGCACCCATTCACACAGCTGGAGTTGTTACAGCGTGGTTTGAGGAACATCGGGATGAAGTTCAACACCTCCCCTGGCCCGCCCAGTCCCCAGATCTCAACATAATTGAACATCTGTGGTCCATCTTGGAAACACGACTCCGGCGACGATTTCCACCTCCATCCTCTCGCACAGAACTGGACGATGCCCTGCACGAGGAATGGTGTAATATTCCACTTGCTACCATTCACGACCTCTATGCCTCCATCCCACGTCGCATCAAGGCTGTTCTGAAGGCGAACGGTGGCCCGACACCATATTAATCTGGTAAGTTGCACTTTCGTTCAGGTGTTTCCATTATTCTGATAAGCATCTGTAGAGATGAGTATATTTTGTTCCAAACGTCCATCATACCTAACTTTGGAGAGTGTTGGTTTCGTATTCGGGAGGTCCTCGGTTCGGTACCAGCGGCTGACTGTCCTAACTTAGGTTTTCCCAGTGTTTTCCTCAGCCACACCAGGCATGTACCGGTATGGTACCTTCAGTTTAGGGCCTGGTCAACTCATTACCGCACTTCACAAAACCTTATCTGGGAGTGATTCATAAGTGCCTAAAAGCTATAAATAAGATGCAAATTCAACGAGTATAATGTATAAACTGTTGCTCGGTTAATCGGCATATTGCTTCCTAATGCCGTGTGGATAGATCGACATGGTAACCGAGATGGATAGAGTGGCCGTAGCTCAGTTGCTATAGCGTTGGCTTAGCAATCGAAAGGTTCTAGTACGGCCATCTATCCTGACTGAGGTAGTACCGGGCCATTTTCCTCACGACACGAATAAACTATTGTTTATAATAATCTGCAGAGATAGAATATATCCATATACTATATAGCCGCATGGTCACTGACTCACTCACTCACTGACTGACTGACTCATCATCATAATTCACAGGCCAAACTACTGGAGCTACAAACACCAAATTTGGTATGAAGGTGTAGGACCATGAGTAGGTAAAGGGAAAATCCGATATTTTGAAAAAGTCGCCATCTTGGATCCAAAATGGCCGCTAAACCCATTGTTGTGTAGAATAGGGAGGTTAAACGGCTGGGGCTATTGAAATGAAATTTGGTATGGTGCTACACTATTGCTAGCAGGTTAAGAAAATATTTGAAAATTTTCTAAAAGTCACCATCTTGGATTCAAAATGGCCGCCAAACCCATTGTTGTATAGAATAGGGAGGCTAAACGGGTGGAGGTATTGAAATGAAATTTGGTATAGAGGTACATTATCAATTGTAGGTTACGAAAATGTTACATTTTGTATTGAAAGCCGCCTTCTTGGATCCAAAATGTGGGACCCTAAAAATCTATTTTCCAAACGGTTTGAGGTAGAAACACAAATTTTGGAATGAAGGTACACGATCACAAGTAGTTTAGAAAAAAAACATTACCACATTTTTTAAATGTCGCTATCTTGGATTCAAAATGGCCGCCCAAAAACATTGCACACAGCGCTGGAGCTAGAAAAACAAATTTGGTACATCATTCCTATTAGATTACGAAAATATTGCAATTGGAGAAATATCTTTGGATACACTTAAACTTGTTTTACGTTTTTGCATGATTTTGACTATATGGAGTCAAAACACGTTTTTGCTTGGTTTGCACTACTGGTGGCTACTTTTCTCATGCATGCGCACTATGATTACCTCAACGTTACACTGTTTATTCCATATTGATACCACCATTTTATATTATATATATCCAGATGGGAGTTTTAGTCTCTGACGTCATAGATTTTTGCTATTCCGACTGGAATTTTGTTCTTTAGGATGCATTACTGAGTAAGAAGACGTTTAATCCATCTTGATATGACCATTATAACGCGAGATATTGAAATGTAAATATTTCACAAAATGGCCGTCACAACTAAGTGATGGCACGTATTTTGGAAAATCCGAGATAGCTATCTTTCTCGGAGTGTCATTCTGAACGAAATGCTGTTTGTTCCACGTTTCTAGCAGATATTTTTATTTGTCTCCAAAAATTCAAAATGGCGTCGTGGAGAGCTTCCGGTTCGTTTAATCGTCCATTTGCAACCTGCTTTTTCCCAAACTCGATATGGCAAACACGAATCTGAAGTCGTTTTATGTGTATATCATCGCTAAATAAGAAAACATTTTCTAAAATTTGTTAATTTTTAACATGTAATTATATAGGAATTAGATACATTCTGCATAAAGTTCATAAATTATG
>JAGDQP010003872.1:52636-90031 GCA_022664845.1 Lepisma saccharinum | reverse complement strand
TTATAATAATAATTAATAAATATGATTTAAAATAAAATAATATAACAACGCAATCATTAATTTAGTAATGATAAAGTAGGTCATATCATAAACTCCCCCAACCTGCGCAAAAAATAATAAAAAATAACTTCTTTAATAACAAATATATTATACTTGTTTTAATATTTTATTTTATTTGTTTATTATATTTTTATTATGTCAATTCATAAAATATTTCTTTGATAATTAAATAAACAACTCATTTCTGATTATATTTGTAACACATCAGTTATATTGAAATTCATTGTAATTCATTTGTTTTATATACTATTTAAGAATTTGTCATAAACTCATCATAAACATTATTTTAAATAATTAATCTTTACATTTTCAAATCTTATAATAGCACAAGATTCAAGTAGTAATTATTTCATCACAATTAATTACTTTTTATATTTAAATTATTTCGTTCATTAAATAAGAATATTCATTCATTTCATACATATAAAATAATATTAAACAATCATTTTTACATTTCAAATCGTCGTAATATTTAATAATCTTTTTTTTAAATTCCATCAAAATTACACCTTGGTCTTATCCATTAGTATATATTCATGTTTTTGAAAATAATATATATATATATGTTCATACAAACGTTTCTCCAAATTATGCTTCTCAATGATATTGAACGCTTGTGAACAAATGTGTCTAGTTTTTAATATCTCTCCATCGTTGACTTGGTTCGAGCCTTTCGATACATATCTTCGAGTAAATTTCCGTACTATCTCTTAACATTTCCTTGCTTTTTTTCAAAACATAACACATTGTCTTCTCCGCTAGTACCATCCTTCTTGTCAACTTTATTAAAATTTGCTTGATCTTCCTTCCTTTCGTCTGGAATATTTCTTATAACTAATTCCTTAGTCCTTAAACTATTTATTTTAGGAGATAGTTTTATTTTATTATAGTTCAATTTTAGAAGATCATATTTTGTGTATACTCTTCTGTTTATTGTATTTACATTATCTACTTGACATGTATTTATTTGCATTTTATTTTGATATTTATTTTCACAGGTCTTGACATCAGTTTTTTTTATCTGCATGTTTCACTTCTTGTCTTACATTCTGACTCGGTTCTATCCTTGTTGTTTTCATTTCTTTTGTTTCTATAAACATCGTACGTTGTAAATGAGTTTCTTTCTGTAGAGTGCTTACTTGACTATTTCTTCGATCTTCTTCATAAATCTTTCTTATATTACTATTTCCATTCTCTTGAAATTTTAGCTTTTTCTGGTGTTGAAGCCAAATTATTCTTTTATATTCACTTTCTAGTTTACCAACCAATAAACTCAACTTTGTCACTGTATTGAATCTAAAATTAGTTAGTTTACTTTTAATATATTTAGGCAAAGTATTAAAAATAATGAATCATATTTTCTACATAGATAATTCAGAATCGATATTTCTAAGATCTCCTAACATCTGATTAATCTTTCTATGAAAATTACAAATTTTTACCCATTTAATAATGACCTGTTCATACTTATTAAAATGCTTCCTTTTTAATTCATCACATGATCCATTTTCATCTGTCTGATTTATTATAGTTCCTATCTCGACCTGGTTACACTTCTCCATAAATAATGTTAGTTTTTGCATCATCACTGATTGAATGTTCATTTGTTTATTTATTGAATTTATTTCTGTCTTTATTTCATGCACATTTTTATTAACATTAATATCTGCTTCACATAAATATTTTATTTTGAATTCATCAACTAAGTGCTTCTCTTTGATATCTTGCACATCATTTTGTACATGTCCAAAATTTTTACTTAATTCTGTAACTAAATTAACCTCCTCTTCAAGTTTTATTCGATTAGTATTTGAAATTTTCTCTAAAGAAGAAATATCTTGCTGTAAAATCAATACTTGAACATTAAGTTCTTCTGTTCTTGCTCTGGACATTATAAGTTCATCTTCCAGCTTTTTACTTTCCATTACCTACAATTTCAGTTCTTCATTTGCTTCCATAAGCTTTTGTTTAACTGAAGTCACCTCCTCCATAAAACTCTTTCTTTCTTCCACCATTTCTCTCATTTCCTTATCTCCCAAATCAACTAGTTTTGTTGTCTTTTGTAACTTATCCACTTGTATTTTCATGTTAGCTAATACTATAGATGCAGCTTGTAACTCCTCTCTTACAGACTCCAATTCTTTCTCGACATTACATAACTTCTCAATCTTAAATACAAATTTATCTTTTGAAACACAGTCCTGCAAAGACTCCAATATTCTTTGCAAATTCACAGCACATAATTGTTCTTTCAAACCCATGATTATTTTGTTTTCTAAAACTTCTCTTGTTTGAGATTTTCTTCTTCTTAAACACTTAAATATCTCTTTCCATTTTCTTTCTTCCTTTTCTTTCTTTTCTTAGTTTTTATAAAAATCCTGCAGCATGTTCATTAATTTTTCATACGAAGAAACGCCCATAGTGTCTTTCGTATATAGTTCATGTTCCATTAATTCGTCTTCGTTCATTGTTATATTATCTTATCTTTCTGTTACTAGTCTCGTATTATGTCTCTGTTCCTTGTCAGATAATTCCGATTCATAATCACTGTCACTGTTTGACATATTCTCTCTTCGAGCGTCACGGTTGGTCGCCATTATGAAATGGGTCATTTAATGCTGAATGTATAATATCACCAGTTGAATGTTCTTGCTGTGCGTCTTAAACTTGCTTATACATATTAGTGACTATTTCCATCTACTCTTCTTTATATATCTCAGGGCGTTTTGGTATGGATTCACTCTTTAATTTAGAATATGTCTTAGCAGGAAAGAACAAGGTGCCCCAAGTCTGCACCGTAGTGTGGGCTACCAGGTCTTTTCGTAAAACCTGCAGAGCTTAGTGTATTATCTTTCACCCGGAGCTTTTCAGCTACCAGGGCTAGAACAATAAACTATTCTCCAGCTGATAAAAATCAAAAATAGTTTAAAGTTCAAACATTATTTATTACAGAGAATTGTCTCTACAAGAGGATCTCTCTTTCTTTCTTTCTGTTGAAACCCAACATGTTTTTTTACGTACATATGTTATACATTTCATTGTAACAGAATTACTTTCAAATCTATACAATAGTAGTAGATTACATTTAGTTTACTCGAAACACGCCTCCTAACATTTTGTATACATGTGCAGATAGCTCAATATAAAGAAATATGCAACCATTTGCATTTATATCTCGCCGCGTAGTTGGTTTATACTACAAAAAGTAGTGACATCTATTGGCAACTTGCAAAACTACATCAACACATTAACAACAAACAACACACTTTAACACAACGTTTGTTCTGCTATTTTAAACTTGATAACTTGCTTTTTATAATAATAATTAATAAATATGATTTAAAATAAAATAATATAACATAACGCAATCATTAATGTAGTAATGATAAGGTAAGTCATATCAATATTTGAAAATTTCTACAGAGAATTATTATACTCCAAAGAAGAGCTAGGAAATGAAGACTCAGAAGAAAATGATGTAGATGTTCCAGACGTAATGAAAGAAAAAATGGATAAGTACTTCGAGGGATGAAGAACGGAAAATCGCCAGGAGAAAATGAACTCACAGCAGAGATGTTTAAATGGGGAGGTGAAAAGATGAAAGAGGAACTTGCTAAATTATTTTCATTGTGCCTAAGGAAGATAGAAATACCGTCATGTTGGAATAATGCTATTATTATTTTGTTACACAAGAAAGGGGACAAAGAACGCGCCGAAAACTACAGACCAATTAGTTTACTGTCAGTTCTATACAAAATGTTCACCAAAGTTATTTTGAATCGTATTGAACGAGACTTGGATTTTAACCAGGGAAGGAAACAACCCCAATTTCGTCGTGGATTTAGCAGAATGGACCACATACAAGCACTGAATGAAGTTATGGAAAGGACTAATGAATATGAACTTCATCTATGTTTGGGATTCATAGATTTTGAAAAGGCTTTCGATTCTGTTTCCTTGTCAGCAGTACTTAAATTACTTGAACATCAAGGCATCGAAAGTGCATACATCAAGTTACTGCGAAACATTTACTGGACTGCTACATCTGTCATTAAACTACATCAAGAAAGTGAAAAATTTAAAGTTGGGAAAGGGGTAAGGCAAGGAGGTTCAATTTCTCCAAAACTGTTTTCTGCGGTCCTCGAGAGAGTGTTACAAAATTTAAACTGGGTGAAGTTGGAATAAAAATTAATGGCGAATATCTTTATCACCTACGATTCGCTGATGATAGTCCTGTTTGCTTCAAGTGCAGAAGGACTACCAGTAGAAGGACTTCTAGTTACTACCAGTTTGTAGTAAACCAGAATGGAAGAACTGAGTAATGAGAATTCGAAAATAGGCCTTAAAATGAATTTAAGTAAAAAGAAAGTAATGTACAATCAACATGCTCCAAAGAAGAAAGTAAATATTAACGGAGAGACAATAGGCATAGTTGATGAGTATGTTTACCTAAGCTAGCTGAAAACATCGAATGCCAAGTTGACTGATGAAATAAATAGAAAATGTAAAATGGCGTAGAGTTCGTTTGGAAGAGTACACTTTATTTTCAAAAGTAAACTACCAACGTGTCTGAAGCGTAAAGATTATAATCAATGTGTATTACCTGTGATGATGTATGGCTGGGAATCTTGGACATTGAATGCGCAAAGGAACTAAAGATTGTGAGTCGCATAAAGAGCAATGGAGAGATGCATGCTAGGAATAACCAGTAGGGACAGGTCAGAGAAATGAATGGATTCGCGCACAAACAAAGGTAGAGGATGTAATCAAGACTGCGAAGAAGATGAAGTGGAGATGGGCCGGTCACATAGCTAGACGAACAGATGGAAGGTGGACGACAAATGTACTACAGTGGATTCCTAGAGAAAAGAAACGACCGAGACGACGTCCAAATGTAAGATGGTTAGATGAAATCAAGCGTTTTTCAGGAGCTACATGGATGAGGATAGCAGCAAACCGAGATATGTGGAAGGAAAAGGGGGAGGTCTTCATCCAGCAGTGGGTGGAAAAGGTTGAATATGATGATAACGATTATGATAGATTTAAAATAATACTCTCGTACTCTTAAAAATAATATGAGTCTTTCAAAGAAGAAAAATAAAATTAACGTGTTTTAAACACGGTCTAAAAGAAAATCATCGTTTGAAACAAATGTTCAAAGGTTTAAAACAATCGCCTGTGTTGAAACACGTTTAAAACATTTTGTTTGAAACATTCCAAACGTGGTGTATTCTGGGTAAAAAATACGAAAGGTGTACTTTGTGCAGGAGTGTGAAATTTTAATTTCTGAACATTTTCTTAAGCATTTTGTTAAGGGGGTGTATTTGGACTGGGGGGGTATAAAAAGTCTGAATTTTGTGCCTATATCAGTAATAGATTCCTACTTGCAGATTCAGAATGGACTGGTGTCTTATATTGGAATTAATGGAATATCGATCTCCAGTTACAACCTAGGTGTGATTTCTGGGCGAATGGGGATAATTACTGAATCACACAATTACAATAGTTTCAGAAGTTGACCGGAGTGGTCAACTACAGGTTCAAATAAAGTATGCTTTTGTTTGGTTTGTGATCTCCCTATTTCTCTGTAAACAGTGTTAACAATACATTGTGAAACTCTCAAATTTGTAATCCAGTTGGATCTAGTTGATAACCAGTGTGTCAAGTACTGACACAACCTGAATCAACTACTGGAATGGAAAGCCGTGAGGAACAATTTTAGGAACAGGTGAAGTAAGGACGGTTTTTCTTGCATACCGTCACCGCGTGATTTGCTTGTGATTTCAATGAGTGGCCAATAAAAACTCGTATTAGGGCTGATTTTCATGAAAGCTTGCGTTGCTTGCGATTTTGGTGAATAGCCAATTGAAACACGTGTTACACTTACCTTACAATAAAACACGCAATAAAATATGTGTTTCAATTGGCTACTCATCCAAATCGCAAGCAAACAACGCGGCGAGCGCCTGTATGAAAGGTTGTCCTAATTTGAATCGAGTTTTTCTTTACTTGAAGCTAGTTTTCAACCATGAATACAAGGTATGTTGTGTTCAAGGCTGAACACTCATTTGAAGTTTTGATAATCTCGAATCCATCAACTTCCGCCCCTAAAGTTATTCTAAATCCGAAATGGTGGCAGCACCTTCAAGTCTTCATGTGATCATACGACTTGCTTCTCGACCAGGAATTACTTCCCTTTAAAAGAAACTAAATTATTTACTTAAAATACATTAGCAGCAATATTCAGAAACGTTTTGGGAGTGACTAGCGCTGTACTAATGAGTAACTACCATTGTTAAAAGAATGGTAATCATTCGTTAGTACAGTGCTAGTCACTCGAAAAAAAAAAGTTTATGAATACAGCTGATGATGATTTGGAGTATTGCTGGAAGGATATTATGCTCTCATGTTCTATTTTTTTAACTATATATATTTTTTTCAACTAAATGTACAGATTAGTGTGGTTTGTCTCAAGAGCGCGACAATCCTGATAACAAAATGGAACAATTAAACAGTTTGTTATTTATTTCCATATCATAAGTGCACTTCAACAGCCAATTGAATAGTGCTTTATGCAAATATTCTGCCCGTACACTGAAATTGCTTCAAATTATTCAATTATGCTGGAAGTTAATATCGGCATTGTCGTGCACTTTAGACGGACGCCATTAATATTATTAAAATTCAACGAGTTCCAGATTATTCTGTAAGGAGATTCCTAATGTATTAATCTGAACAGGCTTTTGTATATTTCCATTAATAGTGGTTGGTTTATTCCAGTTTATTATCTTACAGGACACCTGGTCAACCACTCAATCAATACATGGTCAACTACTAGAATTTTCGTTATAGCCGAGGGGTCAACTACTGAAACATTTTTTTGAATTCTTAAAAAATTCTAACATAATTGACATTTTTGACTGAACTGGCCGTGTTAGATCATAAACGTAGAATTAAAATTTACCCTAAATTATTATGATTTTAAAACAATGAAAAATAAGGAAGATATAGCAGTTTATTTGGAAAATAATTCTTAAACGGTCAAGTACTGGTGCTTTTACCTTAACACAATTTTAGAGTTGTCTTCAAAAAGTTTATTTTTTTGCAGTGCATCCTTTAACTTTCGGATAATATTCCTTTCACTTATAATAATAGTACTTATTAAATTTGTGTCTATTGGCTACTCATATAAACCGCAAGCAAAGCACGCGGCAAACGCTTACATGAAAAGCCGGTCGTAATCACGATCGTTCACTCATTTTCAGTATAAATTAACATGGACCAAATTTTCAGTTCTAACCATCAAGCTCTACGTAAACTATACTGGAGTAACTACTTAGTGTTGAAAAATAGACGCCAGAACAAATATTTAAATTCGTTTGTCCACTTCCAGTCTAATCCAATGTGGACCAAATTTTCAGTTCTAACTCAGTTTTATATGCTTGATATCGCTGTGTGGCCCGTTTTTTAATACACGTCTTTATTCCTGAGTTATGGATGTAAGAGTATACCGCACTCTGCATACAATAGAAAATATTGCAAATAATATTTACGTTTTTTGCAAGAATTAAGACATAAATACAAAAACGGGCCACACAGCGATATCAAGTGTAAAAAACTGAGTTAGAATCGAAAATTTGGTTCAAATTGGTTTGGAGTGGAAGTGGACAAAAGAGATTAAGTTTCCTCTCCGCTCCCTAGCTTCACATATTCATGAAATTTTCAATGGCTGCAGTCAGTCCAGTATCGTATTAATGGAGGTCGATGGTTCTAACTTAGTTTTTACACTTGTTTTATCTGTGCAGCCCGTTTTTAATTTATATCAATGCACATTTCCGGTAGAATGTTTTTATTGCAGTAAAAAAATCTTCTGCTAAGGCAGATTTTGGAAAACACTTTCTTTTCTTTCTGTTCTATTTATCAAGAGATATTAAGCCTTGTTTCCAAACATTTCCATTCGTGCGCTTAAATCAGCCGCTGCCATGTTACGACGTAAGCTATCAGGAACTGCTTGTCATTGAGCTACAGGCTGTAGTTGGTTAGTTTGTATTGCTAAGAACCGATAGCCTAAACAAATGAAAATAAATTGTGTATTGGTGCGTAGTTCCTTTGTTCAATATCACGTCAATAGGATCAACTGTGTACGTTTTCGTCGCCCGTATTCACTACCTATTGAATTTAGGTTTAAATTCGTATCCCCCCTTGAATCGTATTAACCACCGCAATAAATCTGGTTTCACAGCTCATATTCGAATTGAATTTAAACTGCGAAGATTAGCGATAGATTCAAGGTACCGTACCCGGCACTTTAACAAGTCTTTACATACATTATTACATGAAGTTTTTAATGTATACGGAGGCATAACACGTTGCAATGAATTTTGAGCACACAAAACAAATTACAAATAAAGAAAGGACTGACATGACAAACATGCACTATCCCAACTGGCGATAAATTTATCACTATTTGATCTAAATTTTGCTACGTTCCCGTCTTGTTTTCCTTCCGCAGTAGATCTCATGACACTGCCCTCTATTAGCTATCTATTGAACTCTTTTGAGTTGGAACGGCGAGAGACTGGCGTGAATAATAAAGCTTTAACATGTCGAAAAAAGCATGTAAAAAACAAAAATGTAAGTTGAAACCATTCTATTGCAGTTACTATTCCGTTTCGTAGAAGTAAAAACAAACATTTGTCTTGATAGGGATTCGATCACCCTCCGGTAAAAGAAAAAAGGTTCAAACAAGGTCTATTCGCTAACGAGTTACGCCATGATGACATCACACCAAATCTCACATAAAATAGTGTACAGTTAAAATTTAAAAAACACGATATATATTTATTTTTTTGATCTGATGCACACAATCAAATTGTTAAATATATAAGGACGGTAAAAACGGAAATGTCCATTCTTTAAAAAGAACCGCAAATATTATTTACACCATGACGGTCTACTAGCACAGTCCGGTACATTCATAACTCAAGAATTAAGACTTAAATCAAAAAGGTTTCGCACAGCGATAACAAGCGTAAAAAAAAATTGTTTGGAACTGAAAATTTCGTTCATATTAGTTTAGACTAGAAGTGGACAATCGAGGTTAAATGTTAGCTCTGGTGTCTATCTTTTGACACTAACCGATCACTCCAGCATCTTACGCAGTAGAGCTCAATATGGATAAAATACATATTATGTCCAGAAGTCAGAGAGATTCTCGGTTTCATTTTAACGTCATGCTTTGAGAATCCCACACTTTAGCCAGGATGTGCAATACAATACCTATATTATAGCATTTGAAATTTCCATTGAAGGACACTCCAAGGAATTCCCATTGTCCAAAAACCTTCCTTTCAAATTTATTGAGTGACTCATTCAGCAATATGCCAACTGGAAAACTAATTATCTTTCGCTGTTTCCCGGAGAGTTTGGTCAAACCAATGACTTCAGAAGCAAAGCTACTTCTTTCGAATAGATAAAGAACGAGAGGCGGGAGAGACGACGAAGGAGGTATTTAATGTCTTTGCAATTTAATGGTGTCCATTTTTCCTCTTCCATTTTCAGAAATGACTTGTCATCGCCAAATTATCGGGATTTTTCAAGGTAACAATAAATGACTTTATATCACGGTTATATAAAGTGATTGTTGAAATATTCTTTTTCACATTACAACTTATCTGGGCCGGAAAGAGTCTTCAAGATGCAGCGTTGGGTGGTATGTATAATACAAACATTATACTTCATAATATTTTAATTTTTATAAGCTTACGTCGTTCGCGTCGAAATAATTCTTTAGTTCTTTTCTAAAAAGAACACGCTTTTCAATACATACAAGAACTCAGCTGCTAAACTAGAGGAACAGTTTTTTTAAGAACGATTACCTGATAGTCTCCACATTTCTAACACATGTTGGCATGAGGCCGTCATTTAATGTACACGTTGGCCGCATGCGTAGCTATGCATGAACACATTGGCTTCAAATAGCGAGCGAACCTCGAGGCAGGCGCCTACATGAAAAGGCGGCCTAAGAATATTTAGATATCACCAAAATCCTATTCCTTTAAATTGATCTGCGCAGACAAAATCCCAGAAGGCAGAAGGAACAATAAAATTCAGGACTATCTTGCCGGAGTAATTAATTATGTGTGGTCCAGCTACACTTTCGAATGCGTTTGTTTGTAGATGGTCTGATAGCTTAGCCAGTAGAATATTCGGTTGCTGGCTAGCCTGCCAGGTCAATTCTTTCCTTCACAAAATTACTTTTACTTGTTATTACTTAGGCCTACGACTAATACTCACTTTTGGATTGTCAACATTTTTAAAATGCTTCAGGGATCTTCAATGTCGAGCATGCGCTAGCAAGCCTGGGAGGGTTTGTGCAAGTTAGATTTCTAATTTCCTTATCACTCATTCACTCCCTGTTACTTTAGGTATAATTATTCCGGAGAGACGGACGTAGAATTTTGCATTAAACGAGCAATCCATCTTTTTCCTTCTTGAGAGTTCATTTCCAAGCCTTGTTGTTTCTATTGAACAATCCAGAATTTACTTCTATAGGACACTAAACATCGTTGACTGAATTTGTAGTTTGAATTTGAATTTTATGTAAGGGTCATTCCATACCAAATCAACAAATGAAAAAAAAAAAAAAATAGACCCTAGGTTTTATAAAATGTGTGAGTTTTTGTAATTGAGTGCTATGCATCAATATGATCAAAAATACAAAATTTCATGTTTTTGTAACTTTTGGTTTTTAAGTTATATAAATCGTTAAATATAAAAAAGAATCGACTGATTTTTCACGCGTTTAGAAACTTTTAAAAGCCGAAACTCAAAAACTATTTAGCCTAGACATCTCACCATTCGTTTTAGAATTTTATACTTGACTTTATTAGACCACCCTTTATATTTTTCAAAAAATAAAACAAAACTTGTTTTTGGAAAACTCAAAATCTACTTTTTGGAAGAAAAAAATGTATGCCCAATCTGCTTCTGATTAGAATGTATGTGCCAAATATCACGATGGTATTTCAATGGGATCATGTCGATATTTTTTCTAACGGAAGTACACAGCCACTTATGCATAATGTGTATCTTAAACGGCAATATGCATAATAGCTTTTAGACAAGTAAATTTAATTGGTTAAAATGTGACATACAGTATCTTCATTTCAGTTCTATTGTATAACAAACCGAGCCGCCGTAGCTCAGTGGTAGAGCATTGGCGTAGCATTCAGGAGGTCGTAGGTTCGATCCCAGCGACCGGTCATCTTGACTGAGGTTTTTCCACGGTTTTTCCTCAGTCACACAAGGCAAATGTCGAGATGACACCTTCACTAATCCTCCCCATCCTAGCCTGAGCCTTAGATGCCTAAAGGCTATCAAAACCAGTAATAACTAATAAGTCTAACCTGATCTCTTTTAAGGTACTAAGAATTCGTGTTAAATTATTTAGATACAGGCTAGTAAGCCTACCACATTTACTACTTTATACGTAGTAAATCTGTGTAGGCAGAATGGGAGTAAGTAAAATCGTAATGAACAGGACATCATGACCGAGGTTTTATCGATAAAACTTTGGTAAACTTTATTTTTACATGGGCCAGTTTAGTAACTTTGGACTTCGGCCCGTCACGATTTGCCTTTAGCTGTTAAGTGTTAAAATCCACACCCATGCCCCTGCCGGGACTCGAACCCGGGACCGTTGAGTCGATAGCCTACTGCCGCAGACCGCTCGACCACCCGGCCGGCGAGGTTTTATCGAGGTTAAGGAAAAGCAAGTTTCCATTGCATGTAAAAAGCCTACTCCATTTAGTTCGTTCTGTGGTAACACCTTATTTAATGAAACTACAAAATCTGAAAGCAAGTGAAATGAAAATTTAAGATGCTTATCAGAATAATGGAAACACCTGAACGAAAGTGCAACTTACCAGATTAATATGGTGTCGGGCCACCTTTCGCCTTCAGAACAGCCTTGATGCGACGTGGGATGGAGGCATAGAGGTCGTGAATGGTAGCAAGTGGAATATTACACCATTCCTCGTGCAGGGCATCGGCCAGTTCTGTGAGAGAGGATGGAGGTGGAAATCGTCGCCGGAGTCGTGTTTCCAAGATGGACCACGGATGTTCAATTATGTTGAGATCTGGAGATTGGGCGGGCCAGGGGAGGTGTTGAACTTCATCCCGATGTTCCTCAAACCACGCTGCAACAACTCCAGCTGTGTGAATGGGTGCATTATCATCCTGGAATATGGCGTCATTGTCTTGGAACAACATCCGGACCATAGGATGCAAGTGGTCTCCTAAAATTGCGACATAATCGTTGGCAGTGATGCGTCCGCGAAGTGTGACCACAGGACCCAATGAAAACCATGATATTGCGGCCCACAGCATCACCGTGCCGCCGCCATGTTTCACAGTTGGGCGGAGACACTGCAGATCATACGCTTCTTTGGGCGTTCTCCACACATAAACACGGCCCGTGGTTTGGAATAGGGTGAATGGTGACTCATCCGATCATACCACACGTTTCCAGTCGTCAACGGTCCAAGTTGCATGGTCGCGGCACCATTTGCGGCGTGCTAAAGCGTTCTGGTCCCTGATGAGAGGTTTGGCCCGTGCAACACGACCCCGTAAGTTCATGTCATGTAATTCGCGGCGGACTGTGATTGTCGAAACAGGTTGGGGGAGGTGCTGATTGAGTCCCTCCGTCACTTGCGCCGCAGTGGCACAACGGTTCCGCGTGACAATGCGCTTTAATACCCGGCGTGCCCTGTCACTGATGCTTTTCTTCCGCCCACTGTTCCGCTTCCCCGATGTGGTTTTCTCGTGTGTTGTGTAGGCCGTCATCACCTTCGACACTGTCCCTGGCGACACACCTAACACACTAGCCACTGCCGTCACACTCACTCCACATAACCGCGCACCAACAATTTGCCCTCTTTGAAACTCTGAGAGGTCTCCCATTTTACACTACCTCCGTCTGCTGCAGCCACTGCACACTCCTGTTCCACGACGCCTGACGTAGTATGGAGACCGACCTAACACACCACCACCAGCAGTCCGGCGCTGCGGTCGCCACGACACCACTGCCAACCCATACATCTGACGTGTTGCCAACTACAGGTGTTTCCATTATTCTGATAAGCATCTGTATATAACAAATAATACAAAGGCTTAAAAGTGTAAATACATGGAAATTGTAGACAAAATATGTTGTTAATTTGTGTGTGTGTTATAAAATTTGTTTAGATTAAAGGGAGGACATCCCTATATTGTGATACAGCATCCTGCAATCTACTGACCACGAAGAAAAACTTGATATTGGATTTCATACAAAGAATGTTTCATTTATTGAAATACTGAAAGATATCTGTCTTATGTCATAAGATTAACACATTACTGAGTACAATATAGAATGTCTTCTTTAGGGTGACCAGATGACCACTGTTTAGAGACCTTGCAATGTAGGACTGCACCAAACTGTAGGATATCTTGTCGAGCAGCATTGTTTTCTCAAATTAAAGACCCTCCCCCCTCTAATTAAGTAAAGGTAAAACTATCCCCTGTGCGATGCGGGAGGTGAAGGTAGCGCTCTACATAACATATTGTGGACCTACAGTATGGTCACTCCCATACTCGACTGCCTTTACCTTCCCAAGGTGCCCAGGAATACGAGGGAAACTCTGGTACTCAATTTGATAGGAGGCTGAGTGCACCTCAGAAAGACATTGCGAGAAAAATCTCCAGCATCCTGTCCCGGATTTGAACCAGTGCCGTCCGATTCATAGTCAGACGCGCTACCGCCTGAGCCACGGCGACTCTTAACCTTACCTAATCAGCAATATACAACAAATATATTACATGTATTAAAAGAGGGGGAAACATCACTCAAGTTTTTACTGAGTTCATAGTTTCACTATGAATCGATATTCCGTGCTGAATACACCCGGTGGCCTGTATTCCGGGCTGTAAAACTTCATGGTGGCAAAACGCACGCCATTTGCATTTTTGTTTTAAATTTATTTTAGGGCCTTTAGGCATCTGAGGCTCATGCCGGGATAGGGTGGGGGAGAGGATTGTGGATACCCAGGGCCTATTTTGTAGGTGCCGTCACGGCATTTTCTTGGTGTGACTGAGGAAAAAAAACCAGAAAAATCTCAGTCAGGATGGCCGGCCGCTGGGGTCGATCCCAGGACCTCCCGAAAGTTATGCCAACGCTCTACCACTGAGCCACGGCCGCTCAGTACCCCACCTGCCAAGATAATTTGATTATTTTTCAATATGATTTGAAATTCTATCGTATTTAACCCGTAACTGGATCTAAGAATGAAAATAGACCCATATGTTTCTTTTTCTATTACCGCCACGATTTGCATATAATTGTAACGCGCTTTCTATTCTCTTCAGTCGATGTGAGTGTTACGAGATAATAGTTGTATTCCTACATATTTTTAATTTTGCTAGGGGGTAGTGTACAGGTCAAAAAAGACTCATAGATACTGTTTACATAATTCATTTTTACTTGAAGTGAAATATCTTTCTATCCAAACAAAATGGATAAGATGGAGCAAAGTAAAGAAATTAACTCTTCGTGTGCTCTTACAAGAACGGCAACACACATTCAATATTTTCCCATACAGTGTGGGCATCATAACGTGTGCAAAAATTCACACCAACCTGCTTGTGCGGAGAGTAAACAGTAGAACGTTTGCGAAGAAATGTGTAAGGTAAGAGCACAAGTACAGAAATATATTTATCTGTGTACTTTTAGGTAGAAGCAGAGTATTCTTAGGAACATAGCATTTTCCGAAAATGCAAAGATCTGTTGTAATTATGAAAAAGATTTAAAAAATCTATGACATTAAAACACTGATTTTGAAACTAAAAAAATATATATTTTCCATACTGTAAAACTTCCTTGTCATTTTTCGTAACATTATAGCTATATTATTATTACGAGGTCAACAAATTTATAGTAAATTTATGGAAGGAAAATTGAATGCATTTTAGTGAATATCAGGATGATACCGAGAATTAGGTCCTGACTCTTCAAAACGTGCTCGCCGAGGAACGTCATCTCTCTCACTTGCGTTGGGACTGGGCCATAGATGTCTATACAGCCCTTAAAATTAAATTAAATTATGTATCCATTTCGTAGACTTCACGCTTTAAGATAATTCATCATTCATCATCAGAACTTAAATTTTGCATATTTTTCTCGATGTTCTTCAAACTGAGGTTCTCACCGGTCAGTCACTAACCACTACACCCTACATTCAAAAAGCTTACCGCCAGTAATACACAAACGTGTTTTGAACGTTGATTTTTTTGTTTGTTTGTTTATTTCGTTGATTATCGTTTAAAAAAAATACGTTAAATTTTAAATCATGTTTTAACAAAGACTTGATGTTGTTGATAAGATGTTAGTTCAACGTGGATTCAACTGTTATTTTCAACTATGATTTCATTTCATGGGATTCTTTCTATTTAATGGAATAAAATTTGTAATTAAAAGCTAATTTAATGCCATTAACTATTATTTTGTGTCCTCTTTTGCATGTTGAAAACACGTTGAATTTCAATCCATATTCCAACGAAAATTTCATTTCGTTGATAGTATGTTAATGTGACGTGCTTTTTAACTATTACATTGAACTGTGCCTTAGAATATCTTTCCAAGTAAATTGCCTTAAAGTTGTGCTTAAGAGCGAATATAATAAAATTAACTACGTTTCTCATGTTATTACTTGCATGTTGAAAACAGATTGAATTTTAAACTATATTTCAACGAACATTTAATTATTTAGTTAATGTGAAATGTTTTAAACTCTCCTTTCCAGTGCAGCGATGATCGAAGTGTTAAGTAAAAAATGCGCATAACAAAGAAAGAAGGAAAGTATTCTTTATCCTTATTCTTACATGATGGTGAAACGACTTGTCTGGGTTTGTGGCGACTGCCTTTTACATCTTCGTAACATAAAGAAAATAGTAAAAAGAGTAGTGACTCTCAAGGCCACTTCGTGGGTGAGTGATCAACGTGTCGAGCTATCAACAACGAGTGCGGAACGTTCCAGCTTCGAACCCCGCAGCAGATGGTTAGATAATTTAGTGTTGAAAAATTAATACTGTGCATCATGATGAAAGCAACGGACAAAATGGAGCTACATGTGTATACCAATCGACAGCAACCAGGCTATGTTTTGGCCCGTTTCTTCGTCGTGCTCTTCTTGACGTTAACATATTTCTTCTCAACCATTATTCAACGTCAAATAAACCATTGAACATTTCGGTACATTTACAACGTTAAAATTACGTTTCAATACTAACGTTTAATCCACGTATTTTTAACGTATGTGTGCTACTGGGATACAACAGCAAGCTAACAACTTTGCAAGACAGTTGAGTAATGAAAAATTGTGGAAGTTTGCAGCAAAGTTTCTTGGTACGTACCAGTTGGCAATTGTGTAATGAACTTGCCATGTAATAGTGGTAGGAGTTTCGAAAATATATTCTATTTATGTTTCAGTAAGATTTCGTAGCGATTTTATCGTAATTAATTTGGAAGACTCAGTCAACCCAGGATATGCTGCATTTGTGAAAAGTTTCTGACCTCCGAGTGGATGGATTCGAACACGGATCTCCCAGTATGAATTGCGAAGTATTACCGATCGGACAATGGTGCCACCTACAATTTTCTGAGAAACTGCGATGTCATACAGTAACAAAGCACAAAATGCCTTGAACATTGACAGTGATAAAAGTGAGGGTTGGTACAAAATATAATTAATGATATACTTCACTACGTACGCGAAACGAATCAAAACAATGAAAGTAAACGATGATGAACGAAGTAGGGCAGAGTATTACGTCGTGGAGCTGTTATTGCAGTGTCGATAAATGTACCTTACAACATTTTTGCTGGACCTTTGTAGCAAAGTTGCTATTGCAAATTTATGCATTCAAACGATATCGAAATGAATTTGTTGAATGACTTCTCTACTGTTTGGGTCTTGTAATATTAACATTCTTGGTTTGATTTCCGTCTGAGTTCTTTCGAAGCTTGGAATAACTGTATATGTATCTACAGGGTGGACGAAAAGTTGGTGTACCACTTGTATTTCTAGCAATATAATAATTATGACTGGTTACTATATACATTCTTTTACCTGATAATTTAAGGTTCCAGAACATCGGTATGCAGAACATCAATATTGTAGCACAGCTGAATTCTATGCAACGTTCTAGCAGGTGCTTTGCGGCGATAATCCGCGTCACGTTCGTGCATGCATCTTCAACAGCTCATCGCGTAGCTTTGTCGTTGTGTGCTATCGTTTATTTCGAACTTTTTCGTCGATGATCCCCAGCCCATAGTTTATAACCATATATATTATTCTATTTTATTGTAAATTAAATGCAATTCAAGGTATCCTGGTCCTCATGATTACCTGACTGTCAAATGTCCCTAATGTTGAAAGGCGCTTAATTCATTATTAGGCTGACTTTTCATGCAGGAGCCAGCTGCTTGGTTTGCTTACGAACCAATAAAAGTACGTAACCATGTTTTTCAATTGGCTACCCAGCCAAATCGCAAACAAAGAAAGCGGCGAGCGCGTGGACGAAAAGCCGGCCTTAGTGTGCCCACAACTTTTTGTCCTGTTTTAATTAAACTTTTTGGGACTGTCTATAACGTAGGCTAGCGCCTTAACCAAAACTAGTATACAGAAATTTGCTTCAAATTTGGGTTCAGAGACCTTGATTTATCTTACCTTTTTGAATCTGGTGAGTATACAGCCTTTCTGTATGGAATGTTTGTAATATAAGTACTCAGTCTTTCTCTTTTTAACGGATGTGGTGGGTCACGAAGTATCAGAATACGGACAAAATTAAGACCGCCTTTTCATGTACGCTCTATCCGCGTGCATCGCTTGAGATTTGGCTGAGTAGCCAATTGAAATATGTTTTCAGGTATTCCTATTGGCTATTCAGTCAAATCGCAAGCAACGCATGCCGGTAACGTGCACATGGAAAGGAGGCCTATGTCTCCCAAATTTTGGGGGGTCACTTTTTGCTTGTTTAAGTAAAGTTTTGTAACCTGGAATAAAGCTAACAAAGCTGTAGCTTGGAAGAATATAATAAATTGAATTCTAGACCCGTAGTCAAAGGGGGTTTGGGGGGACTGACCCACACGCTGTAATCTGCATTTTGATATGTATGAATAGAAAAATTCATCGTGACCCAATATACCCTACAGTATGTGGTTGACAACGCGCCTGATCAACTTAGTAATAGCCAAATCTTTCTCAGCTTTTCTAACTTTAATTGTATTGGTTGTCATGGATTGTAATACCCTTGAAAGTTTTAATCTTGTTATTTATCATTCATTTGTTTTCTCTGCTATTTGTGCTGAAAAACAAGTAAAGCATAACACAATTGCAAAATCTACACACAAACCTTTTTTTAAACTTCGTTAAAATAACCAGTCAATATCATGAAAGGCTTCAATGAAACCATAGACCTAATGATAGACTTAGCACGCTTCCCCATTTCTGACTGCGCTAAAACTTTTTGTTCAGAGCACGTGATTTTGAATCCATCCGCTAGGTAGCTCTGCCATAGACGTCATATGCTACTATGAGGTCTACGGCAGAGCTACCTAGCGGGTGGATTCAAAATCACGTGCTCTGAACAAAAAACATTAATTTTAGCGCAGCCAGAAATGGGGAAGCGTGCTAAGTGTATCTTTTATTAGGTCTATGGTGAAACGATGACTATCTTCTATAGACAATAAAGAAACAACACAAATGTAATTTACCGTAGTTTTAAATTCAAATTTATTTTCTTACCTAGTACAAGTGTGAGGTAGCAGGTTCATTGAGCTGCCATCTACTGAGGAAAGAAGCAAGTTGATAGAGCTTGCTCGTAGCGTTGATTTAACTTAAAAGTTCATTAGTAAGGTGGCCTGGCATTTAGAATTATTCTGTAAAGTTAAATTGCAGGCAAGTTCAAATCAAACTTCATCTATTGACTCAGACTCTCTCTCCTTTCAGACAATCGTATTCTGTGCTTTCGTAGCAGCGGCATTATTCATCAGTTCCTGCTCAGCTGAGGAGGATGATGACCTAGAAACAGCGGCACAGGGCTACGGCAGAATTGGTGGTTTCGGTGGCGGCGGATATGGAGGCAAAGGCTTTGGAGGTCTCGGTGGCGGCGGATACGGTGGAAAAGGCTTTGGAGGTCTCGGAGGAGGAGGAGGAAAGGGCTTCGGAGGCGGCTACGGAGGAATTGGAAGAGGATTTGGAGGTGGAGGTGGTGGTTATGGTGGTGGAATCGGACGAGGATTTGGAGGTGGTGGTTATGGTGGACGAGGAATTGGAAGCTATGGAGGTTTGGGCGGAGGACACGGAGGATTTGGCGGCGGCGGTCTCAAAGGATACGGAAAATAAACATCTCATCTCTACATGAAGTTCTTGTACCTTTATACATAAACATCTTGCTATATTGGCAGGTCACGCTGTAATCTAAATATTTCTGAAATTTTCCAATACTTTTTGTCTATAATAAACACGTTGTGGTAACTTAATCTATTTTATTATTATCACTAGTTCTTATTCATTTTAGGAACGATCATTGCTACACAAAGAAAGGGAAAACAAGGTCTGAGAACGATAAAGAGGTAACCAGCAGTCCTTAATAAGCAGGTTAAAAGGAGAAAGAATTATGGTAATTGAAGGCCTCTATCCCAGAGCCGAAACCGGGTTAATTTTGGTCATCCGCTCCGAAACTTGTCCCAATTAATCTCGTCTTGATCAAATGACCAGACATCCTATGCTCCGGCTAGTCGATGATCAAATATTGACCCAATTTGTTCTGGTCCTTTTCCTGTGGCTTGAATCAATCTGTATTGTCGTTTGTGAGATTCCTTGAGAAGCGAGCTCATGTCTCTTAAATTACTTGTAGTGAGTGATCTATGTACTATATTGTGAACGACCGGAAAAATGCTGTTGATTTAGATAAGGTATTCTGACTTTAACCTGAATTTAGGAAGACCTATCACCATGCGAACGGCTTCCTCCAGATCCACAAAGAATACCTGGAACATCTGTGAAATAGGCGATTACTGAAACGTTGAATTATTAGCGAGAGGTTTTACATAATGCCGTTCTTCGAAGATTGCTTAGTGTGAAATATCGATGAGAAATATGTGGTGAACTCTGGGAGTTCATAATGGGCGTTTACTTTAAATGTTATATGGTAGAGGCTAAATTTGGGATTTTAATGCAACGAAGCTCAGCTAAACGCGAGAACTACTTGGATACAAAAAAGAGGTTTGTTACCGAGTTAATTGAACATAACATGATTACATTTTAACACACCACGTTTCTTAACGATGGACAGAATAAACAGATCTTAATGAAGCTATTTAACTTTGAACAAATGTTATTCGGGAGGTGACACTTAGATAGCCTAAATTATGTCAGACGCTAGAATCACAATATAAAGCAGATCCTCTATTCATACCTGGAAATTTGTTGAAGTTAGAAGTTCAATAATTCTTCAGCCTTTGATTCTATCACAGCCAGAGGAATAGTTGTTCAGAAAAAAAATCTCTCTTCTTAGATTGGAGTTGATGCTTTGGCTGGAGACTGTCGATCTGGAGATCTCTTCTATCGTACCGCATGCCCCTCTATGGAACTGGAGGTTTTAATAGAAGATTGATCGGCTTTATATAGTGAATCGTATATGCAGTAAATGTGTGTGTGTGTGGTGTTTGTCTGACTTGACTCTCCTCTGAACTTTAAGTAGGACGAAAGGTGACGTTCCCAGCATAAAGAATATGGTTATTTGCTCAAAGGTGAATAACTTCTCAATTGACGTCATATATTGCATTATATTTCATCAGTCTACGTTGATGTTACTCTGTTCATCTTTACTGAAACATGGCGGTGGTTTTATTTCCATTTCACCGAACAATTTAGAAGAAAAATATAAAAATATACTAAATCCTAAATTTTCCTATTATTTTGAATTTTATGAATAAAGTTAATTTTACCCTCTGCTCGGGAGGATCACAATATGCATATGTACAAGGATATAAGACCATCAGACAGTACATCCTAAGAATCATATTAAATTCCCGGTGATATCTCTAAACAGGAGATCCCTTAGGATTATATGGACTGATACTGACGTGAAGAATGTGGTGTGAAGTACAATAATCTCTAAATAATTTAGAAGTAAACTGTGATAATTGATCCGACATAATTACCTCAAAACGTGGATAGTAATATCTCTTAGTGAAAAAGTGATAATTTCTATTTTATTAGCACTCCTCAAAAGGATATAAGGATAGATATTTAGAATAGATATTGACTAAAGAAAATATGTATGATTCATTCTATAGACTCAAATCATTAACATAAAGAAAACTACTTATATTGAAATTATTTCATATGAATGTGGAAAACACAATTTTACTCAAATGAGACATGCACTCCTCATAAAACGATGTGACCCTAACCTGAAAAATTATAAATATCCTCATAGAAAAAGGTAATTATTTTAGTAAGAAAAAATTATTTGAACAAAACTTCCTTTTTGTGGGACTAAAGAAGCTAAAAGCGCTTGATGTTTGTATTCTATTTAGTACTACGAACAGAAAATTCTTTCAGAATAGTCATGCTGCGGAAGGGGTGGGTGGGGGTACTGGCCCCTCCGGGAGTATTTGTTCTTTCCTGGGATATGAAACTATTTCTATGTTACACTACTTTTCAGTGTCGTGTTTTTCGTGCTCTGCAGCGTAACACCACCGGTCCCGGTCCCATCTAAAAAAAAAAAAACCACTGTAAAACGCAACATTTCCACAATAATCAAGCGATTTCAACAATGAACAAATAAGAAAATAAATCGGGATTGATCGAAGTGTTCAATTGGTTATGAACTTTCTTCCTTGAAAGTTTGAACTCTCTAGGCTTGAATTTGTAGGAACAGAATTGAAATTTCGTGCAACGATAAAAATACATGACCCATATACGGAAGTAGTGCTGCCATCTTTTGTTGGAGATCGTTGCTTTACATTAACCTTAAAAAGGATAGTACTATGGTTTAGGTTAGGTTAGACAAGTGGTATGTCTCGGTTAGAGTTACCACTTTTTGATGAATAAATTACGGTACACTCAGCAAAAAAATATGGTATAATACAAAAAGTACGTGACAAATTTGAAATAACCTAAACTGGAAGTAACTAGATGACTACCCGCATAGTTTAATATAATACGTCCACAATAATCAAGAACTCACAGAAAATGTCTTGCTTGCGAGTGTTCACAAGTGTGTTCCATATTTCAATTCGCGTTATTATCTGCATTGAAAAACTAAATAAAATGAATTTCTTAACACTTTTCGGTGTCCCTGGGCGACAACCTTTTGTTGTTGTTGATTCAATACAACAAACGGTGATTCAGCACAATGTGTGTGTTGTTAATGCTGATTCAACACAATGAAGAGTGTCATGCTACCACTATTATAGTGTTGCATCAGCGAAATCACACAACAAACAGTGTTGATTTAACAGAAAAAAGTGGTGGTCGCTCTGAGAGACCAAAAAGTGTTGAATGAACACAGTTCTTTTTCGCAGTGTGTTATCAACTACAGCAAACAGAAGGCGCTAGTATTATATCCCCAACCCCAGGTCTCATGCTTTGGCCTGGGGATGTGAATAGAGTCTGCTCGCCAGTCTACATAATAAACAGTTGGAAAAGAGTTAGTTCATCATGGTTTAGTTGTTAAAATTATTGATATGATAAAAGTGTGTGAATGTACTACTCAAAATAAAGGACACTGATAATACAGGACGCATAAATTTTACGTAAAATACAGAACAGATGGCAACCCTAGTCTGGGTTGTTAGATAGTATTGCGTATTAGCAAAGAGTAAACAGAATATTTTTTATTTAGCGTTGTCTTCGTATTCGAGATTCGATCCCAACGGCTGGCTAACCTCACGGGAGGTGTCCCAGGGCTTTTCCTCAGTAACATCAGGCTAATACCGGGATGATGCATTCGAAACTAGGTCCTGGCTGACCTCCTTCTATATCCCGGCTTAAGCCATAGTTGCCTAAAGATCATAAATATAATTCAAATTGAACTTGCAGCTCCTTGTTTTTTCTTACGCTAAACCATACCTATTATCAATTCAATTAAGTTCACTGACAATATTGAAATACTCTACGGAATGAATTATTCACAAACAAGGAACCTTTTTCTTAGTTGAGTAAGAGAAGTTTTCGTTACTAGAATATTGACCTCTAGTTTTTGTTCACCCTGTATATAAACATGTCGATTTGGCAACACCGCACCACAGATGGAAATAAAACTTATCAGGGACTTATCAATATTGCTTTCGTGGAGCGGAAGAAATGTTTTTCCCTACCAATCAGACGACTCGGTATCAAATCCCAGCAGCATAGACGTTTTATTTCTGTACTTCAAATGTTCCATAATTCTATGGAACTCCAGGAATGAAATGACGTGAAAATGTGAAAAGAAAAAAAAAGGAAGGACACTCATTTATCGTTAATGTCAGGTGATTACACAAGTCGTCCTGTGCAATGTTATGTATGAGACAGGAAAAAACAAGTGACAAGCGTATTTGTTAAACCCGAGTTTTTGATATTTTCCGTATCAAAGATTTGCTTTTGTAAACTCAAGATAAAATAAAATAATAGCTGAGCAAAGCAAATGCGTTTTATTTAAAAACTAAAAACGTGTAACGGTTTCGCCAACATCAGCTGTGTGAAGAGTGTGTCTGATGAAGCCATGTTGTTAGTAAGTTGCCGAAACCGTTACACGTTTTTAGCTTTTAAATAAAACCCATTTGCTTTGCTCAGCTATTATTTTATTTTATCCCGAGTTCTTGAATGATAGGCAGTAAGCAGGCTCGCTTTGACCCTGCTTTGAACCCCAGAGTTAAAAACGTTGTCAATGGTAAATCAAAATGTTGTTAAAACAACTTTATACATAAAACCGTCTGTCTGTCCTTTCCAGCGGTATTTTAATACAATTTCCGTTGGCTTAGAAAGCTGAAATTCGGCACGAAAATTTATGGGCAGGTTGGGATTTCGAAAAAAAAAAAAAAAAAAAAAAAAAAACGCAGTTGATTATTGAAATGTGTAATTTCAAAATGCTTGAAAAAAATAATAAGAAAATTGCTTTGAGTTCTTTCATATTATTTATAAATAACCGCTCTCCTCCATTCATCATATGTAAATGGAGCTAAGATATGCTCTGTACTAATAAACAGTCAACAAAAGAGCAGAGTGTATGTGTTATATCAAAAAGAAGCTTTTTTTTGATACTTTAGAAGTGATTTTAAGCAAACTATTAATTTATTCTTAGGTTTTACGGTACATTATTATTATTGTCCAAGTATTGTGAAAAGATTTTCAACCCTTCAATCGCTACAAGGGCATATTCCTGGCAGATTGCACAGTAGTGATTCTGCCAGACTCACCCCTTGTGCGGGGTGTCACCCCCAAATTCTCGAGCACCCCGTCCCAAACTTTAAAATTTTTACGGTTCAAAATCGATATGAATCATGGAAAACTCTACTTACACCCTACCAATTTTGACTTTACACTACCCCCCAAACTGAAAATCCTGACAGAATCACAGCCATCTTTACAGCCAAAATCAACTGTAGTATTTAAATAACAGTACAAATTACACACACTCAAACACTGAATAATCAAAGGAAAATTTTCAATTAATAAGGATAGTGGCTTATCATTCCTAGCTTGCATATCGTTAAGTTATTCGTTGCACAAGCCGTCTACAAGCTTTACAATGAAGCATTATGAAGTTGTTGACAAAGTAAACTTCAAAATTCAATCAATTCTCGGGCATTATTAAATCCAGTCAACGAACTAGATTTTCTACAGATATTCGTAACATTATTATTTTCTGAATCGACAAATTCTACGTAATTTGACAATTCTTATACTTAATTAAGATTTTAATTAAGTCTCATTATTTAATAGACTCTAGTTTCCTCACTTGTTGATTGCAGGTCATGGAATTGCATTTTCACGAGAATGAATTTTGAGTTTTTCAAGCATCATACGCACATTCCTCGACTAGAGTTTTTTAATACTACTTTCTTATTGCTATTCTTTACATTCTGCCAAAAATGTGGAAGAAATCTGAACCCCACTATCAAAACTTTATGTCGCCATCTAGAATCATTCAAGTACATAAAAAAGGCCAACCTTGACTTTAAAAAAAAAGTAAGAATATTTCGATTCATCCAATTAAGCTACATCAGATGATTAAAACAACATTAAAATGAGAAGGTTTAGTACATTTAGGTTTAGTTCGGTTCTGTACCTTCCTGAGAGTCCAAGAGATGTTGAATTGTTTTAAGGAATGTTCTTTTATCCGTCTTATTTAATTCCCTGATGAAGCTTCATTGGACGAAGAGAAATATTGTAATAAAATTTCTTATCAAAGCGTCACAATAGGTCTTTTTTTACTTTCTACATACATTTTAAAAGCTGAAATTTGGAAAACGTTTTCGAAGATTATTTTTACATTCAGAAAAGTAAACGGAAACAAAGTTTCTAAATTTATAGTAAATACCTGTAATTTGTTATATTTTGAACATCAATAAATCTAAAAAAAAAAAAAAAAATCTTATGGACGGTTTCACCGAACTTCCTTAAATGTTAAGGAAGCCTTAACTCTCATTTAACGCCTCCTTAACGCGCTAAGTGTGTTTCACCAACCTCTCTCAAGGTTAACACTTTCTCAAATTCGTCCTTAATTTAAGGACGCGATTTTCCTTCCTTAAAATTTTAACGCGGCCTTAAATTGCGAAGGGATATGGCGAACTATGAATATTTTGATGCCGAGCTCTTTGTCCATTGAGTATTTGAAAACCATCAGATCAGAAAGAATTTTTCTCAACAGGCCAAACGCTTTTCAAATATTTTACTAACTATAATTCCAACAACGATACTGGTTCAGGAAAAGTATTGTACTTAATGTGCTAGAATAAATTGTTCAATTGTTTTCTCCATAGTGTTAGGAAGAAAATAGAGAGAACATAGATGACGTCACATGAAGCCAAATTAAGATTCATTGGCAGCCATCTTGTGTGGCCCCATTAGAGTCCCTCCTCTATACCGAGTACTGTGAGGATTGCCTTTTTCGATAGGAGGATGAGTGCACCACAGAGAGGCAATACTTGCAAAGGAGGGTCTATAAATATGGGGCCAGTCAATATGGCCGAAATGCCTCGTCCCTTCCGTTTCTAGGCTTCATTCACCTCTCCAACAAAACAGCCTAACGTTCCCTCTATTTATATTCCTAACTCTATGGTTTTCTCCAACTTTTAATTAATATGCGCTTTTATGCTTTGTTCTAGTACATACATTTCAGAACTCAGATAGTGATGGATATCAATGGAACGTCCAAGACTATATATAATGCGTATATGTATTATCAAATGCCACGGCTTCCACGGAATGTAGCATATCCTCCTAATTGTTCTGTTTTCTGTAGGGATTCTGCCAGGGTATGCAGTTTGGGGGGAGTAAAGCAAAGGATAGGGTGTGTAAGTAGAAACTTGCAGGGCTTCTATAGATTTTTAATATCAACAATGTTAAAGTTGGGTGTCTCTGTGTTCGACGTTTAAGATGCGTGATACCCCCAATGGGAGGCCCGGCAGAATTCCTGGTTCTCTGGTGTTCTTGGTATATTAATTTCATACATAAACCGACAGTCATCTGGAAAATGTGGATTAAGTATTAAAAAAAAAAATCTGTGAAACGAACTAACAAAAACAACATGCGACTCACGGCTTTTAATTCGTGATACTGTTGAAGGCTGACCAGGTCGTGTCCACCACTTGAATTGCTATTTAATTCACAATGTATGGTTGCCCACCTTTTATATTTTTGGAAGGAGTTCCACAAACATAGATCTTTCATCAACTGAAACACTGGCAGATCCGTTTCTTATCGCAAAAAATATCCCACGGCAGACCAACAATAACGAATACAAACGGGACCCACATAGCAAAATGACGTCCCAGGGATATCTGACGGATCTCCTGGCAGGATATCAGGACGTCCTGTTTAAGTCCCGTTTACATCCATGGGACGTATAGTTATAATTAATCCTTCGTATAACTATACGAAGGCATATCCTTCGTATAGTTATAATTAATTAAATAATAATAATAGTAAGGTCGATTTAATTTATAGAAATTCCAGGTAGGTAATCCCGCACGGCTTTCCGGGGGAGATCCATACGGGATGAACTGTTTGTATTGCCCACAGAGTTATCCCATGGACGTCCTTAGGACATCGCTATGGGAGCAGGATTATTCTGACGGTAATGGGATCTAAATGGGACGTCCCAGGGACGTACTCTGCTATGTGGGGAATTGACAACTCGTGAGTTATTTACAATAAGTCATTGCTAATTATTAAATAACATAATTTCAAACTGCTTGGAAAAAATAATTAGAAAATTGTTTTGAATTGTTTAGTATTAGACTTTTGGCTTTCCTTTATTCATCATCATACGTGAAAGAGGAAATAACGAATCCCAAGAGAAGAGAGACATTATTAGACAACGAAAGGACCTAAATGAATGTATCTTTTTCCTTTTCTGATACCTGTACAACCATGAAATTCAAGTATTATTTCATTCTTAGGTATCACATTTTCCCATGTTCTCAGAAGCGTACATTTTCTGTCCTATTTTGAATTCACTATAAAAAAGGAAAACACCAGTATTGAAGCCTAGGAACTCAGTAACCTTTGACAGCTATCCCTACACAATGTTCTGCGTGTATTTCTTGTTTGGCTTACAACTTGTGAATAATTGCGTAACATACATAGCTATACAGTCCTTTTGAACAGGATTTCTAAATCTTTATCACAGACTATTATTACTTTGAAATAAAGCATTAGCAGGTAGAGACTTCTGTAGAAAAAATTAAGATTTATAAAGAGCTCTGCCATCTAGCGAGTATTTTTGTACTAACCGCAAGCTGTTATGCTGTAGAAGCAGAAAGCAAGGAGGCAGAAGTTTCTAAGTGGGTTAATTTATCCAAATAAACTGATTGTAGACACAACATTCTGTAAATTAGTTCTACCACCATTCTCTTCAGAAATAAAGTAACACTCATAACCAAGACACAACATATTTCGATAAAGAATTAAATTCAATTAAAATATTTGAATGTGGTATGAGAATTTGCACATTCATGAGCACCAACGCGCTAACGTTTCGTTTGTTAAGGGACCCTTAAAACACGGCGCTAAATATTCGTGCAATGACAGTAACTTAAGGGACCCGTAAATATTTATGTATGCGTTTTCCATAGGCCATAGAGAGAGTTAGCGCTCCCGAAACATCTTCAGACTTCGGTCCATAGAAACAGTTTCAGAGCATGATAAAAAATTTAACCGGCCTACTACAGAACCAGGTCTACATGAAATTCAGGATATACACAATGTCGTTGCGCACAGCAGTTCTAGACTCAAACAACAAAATATTGTCCCTCGAAATGTTTAAGTTTATATTTTTCCTCTGGAATTTTTTATGGTTCTGATATTTGGACGCTATAAATTTAAAATTAATGTAGAAGAATTACTTTATAGTAGATTTTATTAACGGTTTTTACTCAGCCATTTTTGACACTTGTTCTTGAAGATGACGCCTCAGAATCAACGAAAGTTCGAGGGGGAAAAAAAAAATCGGAACATAATTGTCATAGTAAGAACATCTAGATAGCTCAAATGCTTTGACTGTAATCAAAATGGCGGATGTCTTATACATATATTTCTGAGACGATGAATTACCTTCAGAATTTACCCCTTTACATTTTGCGAAGAAAGGAAATTGTTTGACAGGTAAAAGATGAGGAAAAAAAAATACACACACATAATATTTGGCATAACTTTATACATCTTTTTATGTTTGTTTCCAAATTTTGACAAGCTTATGATGAGAGATCTACAAAAGAAGAAACATAAAAAAAAAAAAAGGACAAGCACAGACAGGTAACAAACTTAACGAACGTCTCATAAACAGTAGCAAGAATAAAGACCAACTTCTATTTATCCTGAGTTGTTTGGTTTCGTAAGTGATTCAAATATATATATACATACGTATCAAAAAATAATTCCAATAAGAGATTTTTTGTTTTTAGCCTGAACATATTTTTTTTTTATTTGTAGAAGAAAAAAAAGTCATTAGAAAAATAAAGAGCTTAAAAATAATAATTGAAGACTAATCAATACAACACTAGTTACCTCAAATGTATTTTTGTCGCTTGCTAACATTTGGAAATATTATGACTTATTAGTATTTACATGCATCATAATAATAATATTTCGTTTTTTTTTTTTTCCTTTTAAAATAAAACATACTAATATAGAAGCCAATGTTCTAAATTTAAACGTGAGATTTGTACGCACAGAGATAGATATACTCAAATCCTATTAGGTGGGATACAATGTTTTTATTTTTTTAACTATTATTTTCCCTTGATTGATGTCATGAAGTCAAATTACATTTTATCACTTTCTCGTTTCCTAAGGAAAAAAAAAAGATTCAAATTGACACAATATTAAGAGACGGAGAAATTCTTTTCACAAACGGAATATTAAAGACACTTTTTTTCCTTGATTATAAATATATTGTTACAACAGAAAGAGAATGTTTTAATTACGTAAAACGTATACTTGATAGAACCTATCAAAAGTTGTATTGTATTACTAATGTCTCTCAAAAATACTAATTTGTTTCTGTGATACTTGAAAATATTTGCAACTGAAGAGCAATTCTTATTTTTCTTTTTTTTTTCTCAAATACACCAGTTGAAGAAAAGGATAAACACGTAACGGTTCAATCTTTTTTTTTTTTTTAATTTTAAACATTGTTGTAATGTGTCCACTGTAATCGTACCACATGCTACTCTCGGATGAAAAGAAAAAGTCACTTCACAGAAAAGGTCAAATAAAGGGGAAAATTGATGATTTCGTTCATTCCACAAAACGCTGTCAAAGGTACGTTAAAGGTAAAACATTAAGGTAAGGTAAAGGTAAAACGTTAAGGTAAGGGTAAAAATTTTAAGGTAAAATTAGGTAAAATGCTAAGGAAACAAAAGGTAAAATGTTAAGGTAAAGGTCAAATATTCAGGTAACGCTAAGAACAAAGGTAATATTTACGTACGCGAGCATAGTAAAAACAAGACAGATGCAGGAGCACACACTGCTCCTTCCCTATCCACAATTGTTACATCGTACGTACGTTTTACCAGTGACTTTTTTTTTTTAACCATTTAACAACGTCCAGTGGACTGAAGGAAATTTTATTCCTTTTTAAGTTTGACGAATGAACGATGTGAGCTAATTTTTATTTTATTATTGTAACATGCTTACGATTTTCTCCTCAAAAACGAAAACGGAAGACGTACACGCACACACACACACACACGCATACACACAAGAAACAAAACAATTGTTAACTAACACGCACAAACTGAAATTACACAATCACAGCTTCAATGACTTCCTCGTACGAATAATGTGCTACTCTGGAATTAGAAGAAAGCGGGTAAGGATGGGTTCCAGGCAAAGAGAGAAGAAACATTAGTAACTACAGAAAATATTCAGATTTAATTTTAACCAAATTCACCTAACGGTCATAAATAAAAATTCAAATTCACCACTTTCTATCACACACAGAAATCTATTAGCAACATTGTAACACCTTTTTAAAGAGTCCATTCAGAAACTAGCTGCAATGAATCTTAAAAGTTTTTGAACACAATCAGTTTCTTGTGCGCTACAAAATGAAGTCGCCAGATAAACAACACAATCAGAAATTCTCCTCACTTTCGCCGAGATAACATTGACTACCAGGTGTAGAAACAAGAAGGTAGAGAAGTTCAATTTACATGCTGTCAATCATAATCATGTTTCTAAGAAAGGTATTTTTTTTTTCGGAATGTTCATGTATAAAGCTTGCTGGGTGAAAAAAAAAACTACAAGGATTAGAATGAATTATCCTGAAGACTCAGTATATCCAACTTCCGAAAGAGGTTCTACTCTCAAATGGAACGTATGCTTTTATATCTTAAGTGCAATAGAACGTAATTTCCTACAAAAGAAAGAGATGTTTTTCACAAAAATGAAATAAGTGGAAGATGAAAGATTAAATTCATGAAAAATCTCTTTATTTAATGCGTCTTACGTTTCGAAACCCTATATCCAATACTGTTAGTACCTCAAGAACACATTCTGTCTCTGCTCTACCAATACCTAGTCGCCTTTGCAAATGAATCTTAATGAAAAGCTTTTTTTTTTTTTTTCCTATTTTGTTCGGCTAACCTTCTGGAGTCGTTTTCTGCATTTCATTTAGTTTCTATACTTTTTAACCTGTGCTAATCAAATTTCAACTTCTTCAATAACCATTTTCTTAAGTTAGGAAGAAGCTAATACGAAAAACTTTTAAAAGAACTTTCTGAACAGACCTTCCAGGGAAAAAAAAAAAGTTAATCGTATATGTCATGATTCAGCAATATCTTTATGGGTTTTAAATGAATTTTGTTCACAGCGACTTACAGAAAACGGTGAAAATGTGTCTGATGAAAAAAGAAAGTAAGTTACAAGAACCATCACGTCGACAAAATTATGCCTTTCAGTAAGAAATATTAATAAAGAAACTCTACAGATGTTATGTAGATTCTAATCGAAGAAGGAATAAAAAAAAACGCACAATTTTATTCAGACTACTTTCTTCTGGTCGCAGGGAAGTTCATAGATGCTAAACCATAGCGTGGCACATATTTTTTGTGCCACAGAAACAGCACAATGTTATTGTTCTAAGGAACACACAACATGCAAATAGAAAAAAAAAAAAATAAAAAAAATACTGAACCAACTAACAGAACTAGACGATACTATTACAGAAAGCAAAATAAAAAAAATAAACAGAAAAATTACAATAAGTTATTAAGACTGTAAGCTCTCTCTCTAAGCTGCTGACTTGGTTGTATAACATTCACTGATATTTCTCCATAGTTTTACAAGTATAATATCTACATAAATTATATATATATACATATACATACGCGCACACACACACACACACACACATACATTAACAAACAAACAAGTCATTCAACTTCTTTTACGGTATTGAGTATAAGAATCTCAAAACATTTACAATCTATTGTGAAATATTTATTAACTTGTTTTTTTTTTTTCATCTTTGCTTTTTCTATCTATCTTCCTACGTATACAATGTCAAACTAACCTGAAATAATATTTTGAAGTACTATTTTATTGCAACTTCATCTTAGTTACAAGTAAACTTCTTTATATATCAATGTAATATATGACTAGTTGTTTTTTTTTTTTTTTCCTTTCTTTCCATAACGTTAAAGAGTTTCCATATGCAATAAACATATTAATTAATAAAAAAAACGTTTAAAAAGGTTACATAATGTGCAGGACTTTTACATTGTGGACGAAAGAAAGAAATTCTCATTCTCAAATAATAAATGCTACAGTCAGGTCATTATTTTGACAGTTTTACGTTTCAGAAAGATAATTATATGTAAATTTGAAGATAAAATTTCTTATCTGTTTTCCTTACACATTTTTTTTTTCATGATTTTTTTTTTTAGTTGGTAAAGTCTAAATGGCTATACAGTATACACGGACAATTCTCTTCTTTTCTTTTATTTTTTTTATACAACAAACCATTTATTTATTTCCCACGCTGAGAACATAACTTCTCATTAAACCTCTCAAAAAATCAAACATGTATATACAGATAAACTTGCAGGTAACTTTACATAATAGAACAATATTTACAAGTGTTTAATATTCATGTATAATAGGATTACACATTGTTTTTCTTTCTTCAATACACAGGGGAAAGATTTAGAGAGAGGTTTTTTATCGCATTACTCCTCTTTGTGCGAGATGATTTTATAATCTGAATCACCATTGTTTTACAATCATGGCAGACATTCATTTGTAGTCCTTTTAACTTCTCTGCTTTCTCTTCCGCTGGTCTTCCGAGTGTCTTCGCCCGAGTGAGCTTCCCTCTGGAATTTTCGAAAAGGAATAAAGGAAATATTAGAAGGAAATCGAACTACTAGAAACATATCGAAAGGTTAGTGTAAAGCAACGATATCCAGCATTCGTTGACAACACTTTGCAATACTGCTTCTACAAATTTTAACCCAGAGAGTTCAAACTTTCACAAAAGAACGTTCACAACCATTCCATTCTTAATTATGGGTGATATAAGGACTATGTAGCCATCAAGTGACGAAGTCCTCTTTCCACAAGTTTAGTATACCCATTTCAAGTTAGTTTTTCTTATTTTTGTTTTTGTTTATTGTTGAAATTGCTTGATTGTTGTTGTAAATATCCAGACGTATAACAATGAAACTCTCTTAACAATGAACACAAACGAAAATTCAAAAATCGGCACGAATACAACTCTTGAATTAGTTATGAACTTTCTTCCCTGAAAGTTTGAACTCTCTAGGCTTGAATTTGTAGGAGCAGTGTTGGAATTTCGTGTAACGAAAAACATACATTAGAGATATACGAAAGTAGTGTTGCCATCTAGCTTGAAAGATTTATTGTATAACTACAAAATAACAAGACAGTATATATATAAAATAAATCATTTTTTAACGATAATAGATGTTGGTTTGTGTCGACACACACTGAATTTCAACAAAAAGTGATTTTTTTTTTTTTTGTGTGTGTGTAAAAGGACGAAACGGGAATGACTTGACATAAGAAAGATAAAATCTTAAAAAGAATTTTACTCTCAAAATCCCCCCAAAATTTATGATTAACCAGAATTAGTAAAAAGGAAAAATTAGTAAGTAAATTTGCAGAAGGAATTATTTTTTGCAAGTACTATAAGTTTAAAAGTGAATATATTTTCTAGGTTTTTTTTTTTCTTCTGTCTTCGTTTTATAGGGTGAGCGGTAACGCTCACTGCCTTGTAATCAAGGGATCCCGGGTTTGTTCGATTCCTGCTGGGGACAAATGGTTCCAAGCCCATTTTAAACTGTAGGTCCCGTCCTTATGACGTCATCTTTATCCGATGGAGGGCAGTGGCGAACAACCATGAGTTCACTTTGTCCAGGGACCTCCGGGTCAGGAACACCGATCAGCATCATCACATACTGATAATAACTACCTCAAACATTAGTGAAGACAATATACTTAATGAATTGCATTCATTCGAGAGCAATACTTTATTGTTTATACAGTTTGATTCTGTACTCTCTCTTTCGGTGAAAGCGTTAAACATAGCTTCAAGTTTCTTACTGCCATCTTGAAAATTACGGCAAACAGGGTGAAAATAACGGTATAATTTGCAGCATTTTACTAAATAGATCCACGAAACATACCATGTGACGATACAAAGTTGGTGAAAAAAATCGAACCTTAGGGAAATGGAAAGCTTATCGCCAAAGCCACAGAAAGAAAACCGAAAACATGGATTGAACTTCATCCTTACATACTAATGAGTCCGATTACAGCTTACTGATTAAGATAAGCGATAAGAGATTTTCGTTGATCTTTGATAATGAAATTATACATTGGATCCTCGATTTGCTTGCTATCTCGAATTTTATTCATTCCCTTCGCTTTACCCTATTCCACCGCGTGTTTAATTTAACTCTACAAGTCGAATGTTGTGAAAAAAAAATCCTCGATAATTCGACTTTGTTTGTTTTCTGGACGTGTCGTTGGACCTTTATGACTCAAAACCAGTAGTCAGATCCGGCCCTCTATATGTCAACGTTAAGTATTGTGCCTCTTAGTAACTTGAGCCTTGCTAAGTCGAAATAGTTTATTAACTTGACTTTTGTCTTTCCCTCTTCAGATTCGAGTAATCGAAGTTCTATTGTACATATACATATTTTAAAATAAGAATTAACAATCAATTCGGTCCCATTTATTGATCAAATAATTATCTATATCATCGTTTGAAAGGTTAGATTAAATAACCTAATTCGCTTGTATGTACATGCCACACAAAATAAAATAAACAAAAACGTTGGATAAATATCACAAACAAAAGAAAATAACTATAGTATCGGGAAACACTGAACAAAGAAGAAAGTGCCAAGGTTAGTACTACTTACGAAAAGTACCACGATTAGTACTATTTACGAAAAGTTCCGCGGTTAGTACTACTTAAAGACATTAAAGGAACGAGATGAACAGTACCAAGGTTAGTACTACTTAAACACATTAATGGAACGACATGAAAAGTACCACGGTTAGTACAATTTAAAGACATTAAAGGAACGAAACGAAAAGTACCAAGGTTAGTACTACTTAAACACATTACTGGAACGAGATGAAAAGTACCAAGTAGAGATGAGTCATTACAAAATTTCTTATGCTTTCTTCAATTATGTTCTACAATGAAAATAATACGTATTGAAATTAATATTAAAATTCAAGTATACTGTTTTTTTTATCAACTTAATCCTTACTTTATTAACCTCATAAGCGAACTCTTTTGTCAGTGGCTGACGTTTGTGCTTTGCAGGATTGTGCTTATTATTGCCAGTCGTTATAAATGATATTACCACCGTCGAGCTCAAGTATACATGAAATTCTTTTATAGATGCCTCGACTGGGAAATACAATAATTCTGTTCACCTTTCCTTTTCTATTTGTTTTTGCCTTTATCTCGCACACATAGCGCAACTTGAACATCTTTGTGTTTGAAGGCTGTGTGTGTGGAGAGAGAGTGGAAGGAGGTTGGTTAGTCACAAACTGTACAGAAAGTAGCCACGACTTACAACGCTTTGTTCTATAATGACTTCAACAGCACATTAACAGAAATGAATATCTTTCCGTATCATCGCTAAATTGAAAAGGAAAAAGGATAAAACAGCAAGTCCGTTGACAAGAACGAGAAAGTAATAATTTGTTACTCGAGTTCTCCAATGTGGTTTCGAGTGATACTTATACTTAAAGGTATTGAAGTTATAGAGAACTCATCTCTAGTAACAAGGTTAGTACCGGTACATCTAAGGCTAGTACCACTGAAACACTGATAAAACAGAACAAGGTTAGTATTAATAAAACGCATAGATGAGATAAAAAGGTATTGAAGTTATAGAGAACTCAGCTCAAGTAACGAAGTTAGTACCACTGAAAGTAACTGATGAAACAGAACAAGGTTAGTATTAATAAAACGTACAGATGAGATAAAATGAAGAAAAATAAGCTGATATTATTTAAATACTACAGTTATAAAGCAAAGAGGGGTGTGTTTTTAATGTTTGTTTCTTTAAGTTCACATTATTATTGATCGAAGACAACATCCGACCAATCACTGTTTCTTGCGTTGCAAACAAACATACGAGTAGCACACGGTAAACAGTACCACTTGAGTCCACCCTGGAAATAATAGCAGGAACAGCCTTTATTCATGAATATATATTAAATCATTTCCTGACTTAGGCAAGCTTTTGATATTCTCTCGACGCAATTCTAGTTTTCCTTGAAGATCCACGTACACGGTCCCTACCAAATTTAACTCGAAATTCACGTCTTTTCATGTCATTTAAAATGAAATTCTTGGTTCCAGCATCTATATAAACAGAAGAGCAAATCGAGTTAAGTACTTAAGCGGAACAAAATCCCGTAGTTACAGCATATAGAAAGATTTTGACAACTCAAGAAATTTGCTATATTTCAACAATTAATAGTGTCGTTGACGGGTACTGAGGTACAAGAAAATAATTCCCGAAAAAATCATAATAAAGTGAAACAAAATTTCATAACATTGTGATAACTTTCATGGTCATGCGCTATTTCTCCACGTAATCATCTAATTCGCGTTCACGTACTAGTCAACGTGCCACGACTTTTTTTTATAACCCGTAAAGAAAATTCTCGCCTGAGTGGTAAATCAGACTCCGGTGGACTGTCGCTTCAATAAGTGTATGTCGAAACCAAACAGCAATCCGAATTATACATATATTCACCGCAAAAAACAAAACAAAAAAAAACGTCGTACAGATTCAAGCTACAGTAACTTCCTGCAGTTACTGTCATGCTAGGGTTCAATTAACTTGACCTGATTCCTTTGAGATCCTGAACATAGCAACCATACGTCCCTTGTTGGATATGATCTCCTTGAACCTTTTTTTTAAGTCTGTCTGGTGAGTGTATATGCCAGTTCAGATTGCTTTATATATATATATATTTATATAAAATAAATCACAGCCATATTCAATCCACTAGTGGATGAGGC
>JAGDQP010003872.1:35637-52236 GCA_022664845.1 Lepisma saccharinum | reverse complement strand
TCAAGAATCTACCATGTAAGTAACCTTTTTTTCTACCTGTTTTACCACATTTATATATATATATATATGAGCTCCTGCGTAGCCTAATCGGTAGCGCGCTCGCCTTCAGTGCGAGCGGTCCCGGGTTCGATTCCCGGTGGGGGCTCAAAAATGTCGGTGTTGACCCAGCATCCTGAGGACAATTGGGGAGCTGCTGTGAATAAAAGACAGTGGCGATCACAGTAAGAGCTTCGGCTCTCCTCTCCCAACCCGTCTGGTCAGCGTGGGAGCAGTAACCAACTCCTCTCTTCGGGGAGAGGCCTCATCCACTAGTGGATTGAATATGGCTGTGATTTATTATTTATATATATATATGCACAAACTGAATTCAAGTTTAACACCCACACATAAGTATAACATAGTAGATAGCTTAAGAGTGCACCCGATGACAGTATACAGAAGTACACATGGTAGAAAAATGCCGTGAAGAAAGGTGGTATTAATAGCTTTAATTTGAACATTGGTACGGGTATCAGAAGTGAAGGTGCAACTGGGTTTGGAAGTTTATTTTAGAGCTAATTTGAAAGAAAACTGTGTATGTTACATATTTTCCAGTAATGAATGTACAAGAAGGATCAAAAACATGTGCTCGGCAATATCTGTGCTTCACCGCACACATAAAATTGTGTGAAAGCAATTGATTCTTTACATTACACATTGGATGATATCAAATTGGTACCATCTAGATATGAAAAGCTAATTTACAGTATAAAAAGTTGATAGAAGTATTTAACCTATTTGGAACTTGTTTTAATTACACCTCGAAATTTGTTGAGTACAAGTATGTCAACATTAAGAAACTGAACTATACTGAAGGGGCTTGACAGCAAAGCAATTCCAGCCAATAAAAGGACTGGAACTGGCTCAGGATAGCAAAGAAAGAGAGAGGATATCAAGACTGGGTTTTCAAGGAAAGCTGAAATAACATTAAGTGCACGCTAGGTGAGCTATGTGCAATTGTCCTATAATAACATCGTATAATCGGTTGACCATCATTATTAATAGAAATCATGTGACAAGTGGGGACAAACGTATAGTTTAGCGTGCCCATGAGCGTCGTTGTGAATATGCAACACAAGTGAAAAAGCTGGGTTTATGTTGAAAAAAAGTAAGTTAGCAAACTTCCTCTTCTGCGGAGGTTTCAAGTTAGTAACATAATTTTTTTTTGCTGGCGGTGCACAGTCTGATGAGACATATTCATGCATACTTACTTTAAAGAGAATCTCCTTGAGAAAAATTGAGTTGAAAATCTAGAATAAAAGAATTAGATATCTTAAGATCTCAAGAGAAATGAAGAAAAGTTAAAAACTATTGGGAAATAAAACAGGCAAAGGTGAGAAGTAGTCAATCATCTCTACAGAAGTTCTAACTGATGATGTGGTTTAAGATCAGAAAAGCCTTCCACTACATACAAAAATAAAGGCTTATGTAATAGTGTGAACTGAAAAAGATTAAAGCACAATACAAGTAAGATTTCTTCTAGTTTTCGTTTTAAGTCGATTATTTCAAACTATGAACGCAACTCAACTTTCGTGGACTTTAATCGTGGTCTTACCATTTTAGAGTTAATTGCAAGTATACTTTCAGCATTGACTAGTTGAATGCAAGAGAAACCTAAAACCCCACTTTGAGATAATGAGCTCCCTTGTAAACTCACATTAAAGATTATGACTAGGGTCCGGAACTTCATGAAGTGTTATCTCTTTCTCTGAGGTTCTGACAATGCTACAGATTATAGTGAAACTTCATTTCACTTCAAACTTAAGAAAAAATCTGTTACTTCCACATTATTTTGCATCTATTGATCACCATCTCGCTTCTAGATATTTTATTTTTTAGGTCAGTTGTAGAGCACTTTATTTTACCACATTGACATGTAAAAGCAGTCATCGTTGGTCGATAGGAACGTTCCTCTGCTCTTAGCAGATAACGCTATGCCCCATGTGACAAAAATCATGATACAGGAGCGGAGTGCCCTGAGGTATGAGTGCACCCTTCATTATTCCTCGGACATAGCATGAGCAGAATATCATATAGCATCTAAGTCACTTCCTGACAGACAGGGTAGGGTGTTCATAAAAACAGGGATAGTGCTGAAAGTGCCTTTCGGGACCTCAGTTGTGAGTCCTGTGAATCGTTGGCAAACAAACATGTGTAGCTGCATACGGCGACTATTGTGAATCAAACAGGTTATGTTTACTACATTCAAAAATTCAGTAGTAGTGTGAGGTATGAAAATGGCAATTTACTTCCGATCAATATTGTAACAATTGGACAGATATCTTGCATTTATGTAAAAAAATTACACAGATATCTTGAATTTATGTAAAAATTACACAGATGTCTTGCATTTATGTAAAAATTGCACAGATGTCTTGCAGTTATGTAAAAATTGCACAGATGTCTTGCATTTATGTAAAATTATACAGATGTCTTGAATTTATGTAGAAAAATACTAAGTTGTCTTGAATTTATGTAAAAAATTCACAGATGTCTTGCATTTATTTAAAAATTGCACAGATGTCTTGCATTTATGTAAAAATTCCAGATGTCTTGCTTTTATGTAAAAATTGCACAGATGTCTTGCATTTATGTAAAACAGTATATAGTTATTTATTTAGAAAACTTGGTTGGTGACGTGCTCACTACCTAGGTATTTCATACTCAAATGTAAAATTACTCTGTGTTATTTTTTTTATATAAATATACTGTGTGTGTCAAGATCTTAAAACATGCACGAATAAAAAAAGGGTGGTTTCAGTGGCCGGGAAAGGAATCTCGGTGCCTTACCATTATTCTGGAATTATCGAACATTACTCTTGCATATTTTAGGATCTGTAAATGTACTTTCGTGTATATTAATCTTTGAATTACTTATTTTTGATACACTCATATTTCCTCACAGAAGACACTAACATTAGGTAAGAAAATACTGAAATCTTCATAATGCGTAACGTCAGTTATCTTGTAACATTTTATGTAAGGAAAGTTCATAAATTTGGGACGAAAGTACCCACATAACAAAATGGCGTCCCAGGGACATTTGACGGATCTTCTGGCAGGATATCGGGACGTCCTGTTTAAGTCCCGTTTACATCCATGGGACGTATAGTTATAATTAATCCTTCGTATAACTATACGAAGGCATATCCTTCGTATAGTTATAATTAATTAAATAATAATAATAGTAAGGTCGATTTAATTTATAGAAATTCCAGGTAGGTAATCCCGCACGGCTTTCCGGGGGACATCCAGGGGACCTCCATACGGGATGAACTGTTTGTATTGCCCACAGAGTTATCCCACGGACGTCCTTAGGACATCGCTATGGGAGCTTGAGAAATCTGACGTTAATGGGATCTAAATGGGACGTCCCAGGGATGTACTCTGCTATGTGGGTATCCCCGTTTCTGCCTATAATTCTATCCAGTTTTGATATTTTATAGTTACTATGCTTTTAATTAGGCATAAACCTCTTCCGATCATTGATTATAATACTTTCTTTACGTTATAACAATTTTAATACCATTTTATAGGTATTTTTAATAAACATTTCTGCGTCATATTGTTATTTTTTTGGTCATATTTAGGTTTCATTTTTTAGATCATCAAGTTCCGAGGGCCAGTTGTGACATGCAACCCTAAACTCTGGTAATTAAATATTGAAAGCATACTTTGTAGGTATACTACTAAAGGTATGGAGAACTAAACCATTAGATTAAGAAAAAAGAAAAAAGTCTAACCTCACACAGGACCCTATTCTCTGCAGCTCCTCAACTGTATCCACACACTTTCTAGACACGTACTAAAAAATGATTGAATACTATTCCAAAGTAACCGTTTACTGTAAAGTAAAAGCATAGCATTTACCCAATACCAATGATGTTTACTTTTCACGTATTTAAAAGATTAAAGCGAGTGAAGGTTATCCTTTGTTTGAATGTATTCATATGTAATGACATATAAAGCGAAAAGGGTACGGTAAAAACCTACTCGTATAATACTTTAAAAGAACGTTAAAAATAAGTAACTAGAGTGCCAGTATTCAAAAGTTGAAACCTTCTACTCGTTGGTTATAACTGCAATGATAATCAAAATAACATCTCTAGCCTATTAGTCACGAAAGAAATAGACTTTAATAAGCACATCAAAGTGGCATATTTTATTATATTTATAAACTTTCTGTTTCTCACAAGGATTTACAGTTTCTTCTTTTACATTTGGCTGTTGTATTATCTTTGATTCAATTTCCACTAAAAGTGAATATGTCCTTGCCGTCACTGCGTGCTAGAGATCTATCTTCAATGCGCAGTTTATTATCGATCCTTGTGTAAGGACGTTTAAGTGCTTACTAGTAATAATTTTCTGTCTTCATTTTTCGTTTCTTGTCATTTTTTTTCGTTCACTGGTAACACTGTACTCTCGGCTGGGAATCACGGTGGAAGATTTATGATCATATATTGGGCACAAAGTCATCATAACAGTCAGAAAGAACCAGTTGGTAATACATTCTGGCTGGCACAAAGGCGCCCCTTTGGTAGTGAATTAGTTTGGGGGCAATCACTACGAGCTGGAAACCAAAGCCTGATGATATATACCGATAGCAGAGTATACTTGATTCAAACTTGTTGCAAACTTACCGTGTTAAGTGTATAAGCTTGCGTCAAGCTTACGGCAAGTCTAATGCTTGAATTATACTTCCTCGTTGGCACCTGACAATCTTGTTACAACAAGCGTGAAACAGCATGACACTAGCAACCAAAAATATCAACACAACTGTCTACGTTCAGCTAGAATCAATCTTACAATATTAAGTCAAGTTAGTAGAGTCAATTTCGAACTTGAATCAAGCTCGAAATTGTATTTACACAAGTGAAAATCAACTGTAAATCAATCTTGCCATAAGCTTGCATGTTATATGGGTAACAACTATAAAATATTTTGACCAAGTGCTAGTGACTGTCGTAGGATTAAGACTCGTTCGCAGAGCGTCAGGCGTCTATCGGGAATACGAATTAACAAAGCTTGAGCTACACAGGCGATTCTTGTATGTGGGAATTGAGGAGATAAAGAAATATCATTATTTAATAATTAACTTACTTTCTCGAGAAACAAAAAAACGAAGATACGGTATATACAGAAAATTTAGTTAAATAAGTGTGGGATAGCAATATTGAGTCGCGAAAACTAACGCACTGCTATCTAGCGGTTAAATTTTGTACCCTATTTCATAACTTCTTTCTCACGCAGACAGGTGATCAGAATATTGCTTATTTGAAGGACTTAAAAGTTCCTAAACATTACAGAAAACACGAATCGCTACTGTGGTTAAAGGACAATCATCCTACTATTTGGAAAAATTCTTGAAATCTTTTAATTTCTCGTCGATCACAAAACTCACCTTCTTTTCTGTTCACTACTGGTGCCATTTGAGAGATTAAGAGGTGGTAACGACTGTGGTCCTTCATCGGTGCCATTTTCATAGCTTTGTTCTTGAGGGCCTTCCTGGGATCGGGAAAGATTCGGAGACGACGGCGCGCTCCCTACACTATTTCGCAGAAGCTCTGGGATCTCGGGTGCGAGTAGCCGTGTCATGAAAGATTTCGGGAACGAGTCTTTCTCTTCGTCAGGTGATAAAGTTGGACTTAACGCAAACACTGGCACACGAGAGAAATGCTCCGTTGGAATTCGCATCTGAAAAGAATTTTAAAAAAAATAGTGTTACATTTAATTTTGAAGTTGAAAATACCTAAATATATATATTAAAAAAATATGACAAGTTGGGATTAAAACATCTAGGTCAGTGATTTTCAACTTGGTGTTCCGCAGCACACCTGCTGAAACATCGTGAATTGTTAAATGTGCCGCAAAAGTTCTGAGACAGTAATTTTGCTGCCTAAGGTAATTCAAATAATTTCAATCAATATTTATTTTGAAACAAGGAACAAGCCAAGCTTTGTGCGCACAAGACCGAGTCACTAGTCGTTGGTCCCAGGTCATATGATGGATCCGAGTGAAATACGTTGAGAACCACTGATTTAGGTACTGAAACCAACTGCACTGAGGAGTATCTAAAAACCAGTCATGGGAACATTTCTATATAGCAATAATCTAAATCAAACTCATTAAATTATTAATAATGGACATTTCCGGTAGTATTTTTTATTGCAATAAAAAATTCTTCTATTAAAGCAAACTACGGAAAACATTTTCTTTTCTTTCTGTGATGAATCTATCAAGAGTTATAAAGACTTGCTTCAAAAGAGTCTCAGCCTTGCGCTTAATCGGGCGCCGCCATGTTATGACGTAATCAGTCTTTCGACTGCTTGTCATTGACATACAAATGGTATTTGATTTGTTAGTATCGTTAAAAAGAGATCGCAAAAATGGATCGAAAGAAATAGTATAACTGGTGAATAACGTTTCTGTATGCCTTAACACGTCATTTAGTTCGTTTTATTCATTTAAAATTGATTTTTACTTTTAATACTTTTTAAGATATTGATATAGTTTGGTAGCTTCAACACTAATTTATATCAGCTCTTTTTTTCTTCATTTTCATGATTAAATCATAAGATATCTTCTAATAATGCTCTTTAGAACTCTTGTATTTAAAAAGAATTACCTCTTTTTTCTGTAAAAAAAAATGTGGGTTTTTACATCCGACAATCGTATACTTTTTTAATGAATGCTATTGAAGTATTTTTCAAGAACTTAAAAGCACATGAATTAATAGTGCTCGTTACTGCCATCTGTTAACAATTTAACGTATTTGTAGGCCGTGAATAGTTTTAATATGTCATTGTATAAAATAATATTAAAAGCATGTAAGAAACAAAAACGTAAATTGAAACTTTCACATTGAAGTTACTTTTGCGTTTCGTGAAGTAAAATAAAATACGGCCATTGATAGGATTCGAACAGCCTTAGGTGAAAGTATAAAAAATTAAAGGTTGCATGCCTTAACCAAGTGAACTAAATTTGCAAGATATAAGTAGTTGCACGAACGAGCGATAAGAAGAACATTGCAAGTTAAGACTGCCCCCTGTCTATGTTTCGAACAATTTCTGTTATTAAAAACATGTTTTGGCGTTTAAACTTATTGAAGTGTGTTCTGCAGATTTGTACATTAATTATTTCGTTAAGTGATGAAGTAAATGTTCTTTCTCTTTTTTTTTTTTTTTTTTTGTCTTCAAACTTCTGAACAAGGAACGTAACATAGGGAGAAGTATATAGCTACGGAAATACAACGGACTGATTACGTCAAACCAATCAGAGGATGATTTTCGTTGTATGACGTAGGAAATTGAATTCTCAGTATTTCATGCTATATTTCTACGTAACGGAAAACGGTAGCGCTGAAATTTAAAAAACATTATGTTATTTAATCCGATGTACACAAACAAACTGTAAAATATATAAGGACGGGGAAAACGGAAATGTCCATTATTCAGCTAACAATATAATTTAAATCCACTAACAAGAAACAATTCAAATATTTCACTTAAACAAATACAGTTAATGTCTTATTAATATTAACGTACGGTAAGTATTTCAAACAACTGATGATCTAAATAATATATATCAGTAACTACGCAGTGATATTCAGAGCGGACTAGTACATTAAAACTTTTCGCCCACTATTGTAAATTAGAAACGTTATCTTATAAGAGCACGTAACAATTATTTACCACTCCTCCTCGCTTTAACCTAACACCTCTGTCTACAAGAACAGGTGTTAGCAAATAGCATCATCATTTTATACTATATAACGAACTGCCTAACCAAATTAAACATATTGAGATGCAAAACGCGTTTAAAAAGTAATTAGGAAAGTGAATTACAGAGGTTTAACAAAATAAATTAAGATACGCTGACAAGTCGTATTGTTACACTACACTTTATTACAAAAACACACAGTAGAGCATAACAGTCTCAATGTTCTATCAACACCTTCAGACAAACACTAAGAACACTATCTTAATCAGTGTAGTGTATAAACTCACTAGTGTATAACTAGCTATCAAAAACACAGTTTCAATGTTCTATCAACGCTAGCGTTGCTAGAGTTTGAAGAAAGTGTTCATAGAACATTGAAACTGTTACACTCTACCGTGTATTGTTGATAGCTAGTTATACACTAGCTTCTACACTAGTAGTTTATACACTACACTGATTAAGCTAGTGTTGATAGCGTTGTTAGTGTTTGTCTGAAGGTGTTGATAGAACATTGAGACTGTTATGCTCTACTGTGTGTTTTTGTAATAAAGTGTAGTGTAACAATACAACTTGTTAGCGTATCTTAATTTGCTTCAATTGTATACAAGGTCTAAACATAGTTATATCCAAAATAAATTAATATCTTAATTATAACGATACTAATGGCATAGGGGAAGTAGTTGTTACCGAGGAAATTCATATATTTAAAAAATGAAAGACAGGGAAAATACAACATACAAGTGTCCAACTCCATCTTCTACACAAAATGTTGGCTATAGAGTAGGCGTGTATTTTGGTATGATAAGCTGTAATTCGAACTGATTTCCCGTCCCAAGGTATTTTCATGTACCGTTGTGCCATGAGACATAACAAAAACTACTACATTACGGAAATGTACATTGCGATTCACATTTAGTACTAAAGTAGTCCTGAACTTGTGAAGTAAACATAACAATACAATAAACATAACAAAACCGTTTCGAAATGTTCCTAAATTTCTAAGATGGGCTTTAGATAGCGAATCAGGATAACCTTCTTTCGGTTATCGGATTCCCAGTGAAACGAGTCATAAAGTCTAATTACTTCAATATCTGATTTAAGCTTAGTTAACGGAACAAAACCTAACCTTCATTGTTTAGAATGATTTGAGGCAGAGTTTTAAATGGAGCCAATTTTGTTTGTTGAAATAAAACAACACTGTTAACACAACGAACATCAAAACTGCACATAAGTAGTCAAAATCGTTTTTCAGAATTGGAACGGATTACTACTGTCTTCTTACAAGTTTGTAACATGTTTCATTCATTCTATATATATGCACAGTATCACTCAAATACTTATTATTTATCTGAGTTTGTAGATCTTTAATTTTTAATGCAACTTAACCTAACTAAATACCAACATATTGTACCAGACGGCACACGTTTTTTGTGTTACTAGGTGCATTCACTTGTATCGCATAATACGTTCAATAACTTCTAAATTATGACATCAATGTTTCTAAACTATTACATCATGTTGCTACTTTCTCAGAAGCACTTACTCGAAACAATTCTCCAAACAATAAATGTAGCGAAAAAAAATAAATACAATAAACCGATGCACTACAAGTTTGTAGTTTTGAGACGAGAAATAATCAAATCTACACCTGTTTCGACGTGTTCTCTTTCTCATTTACTGTTCCTAAATTTTCGACAGCCATTTTTAAGATCGCCCAAATTAAGATTACGATATTAATTTATCATAAGGATATGATTTAAAAAAGTTAAAACCAATAAAAATGTTGATGTTCATATGTGAAAAACTTTTATCCATTTTTTTTTTTAAAGAAGCTTATTGTCTAATAGGTTCATTAACTATAATTCTTTTTTATAAAGTATCTGGGGCAATTGACAATACCATAAATTGAATGATAATTACTTGTAAGTAATAGCTCGCAAAGTGTACTGCAAATACTCGCAATACGAAATATAAATTTAAAGTGTCGTTAGAAAACAATAAGACCTCAAGAACTGAAAATCAATGCGTTTTATTAATTTATTTTCACATTATTCTCTCTTGAATGACTCTTTGTGACTTAATGTGGACGTACGATTCTGGGATTGAAGTAATTTCTATCTTTTTGCTACAAATTTAACAATTTTCAATAACTGAAACTACAATGTTTGTCTTGTTGATAACATCTTATGCTTTCAGGATCTTTTAATACGCGATTCAAAGTATTTTGAAAGATTATTGTGGTTAGTAGCTGTAAAGATTGTACTGATTTATGCCTTACCATACAGGATAGTGCGCAATAATACATTTCTTTGCGCTCCATGGTGAGGTGGCTCACATGGTTGACAGTGACGTCACTGCATACTTAGGTTGTGAAAGAATGTAACACACCTATCACATTACACCTAAGTTTTCTGTCTTCAGTTTTCGTCCTGACAATTGTGAATTAAGTCTAGTGTGCTAGCTTACTTGATGGAATGCAGAATAGAATTCACTTTCACCCAGAGATGTATTCAGGAAAACCCTCTGAAATTCTTTTTAGGCAAACTACATACATTTGATACACAGAACAACTTTGAACCCCTTTAAAGTTCCTGGACCCTCTTCCTGGATAGGTGTCCGCTTCCACCCTGATGTGAACGAAACAGAAATCTCATCATTTCGGTACAAGACTTGTATTCAGTAGCTAATCATAAATAAATATGGCACTATGATCTTCAGTTGTGTCACGTGGCGCAACACGGTTACTACTACAAAGCAGCACAACAGATATGCACAATAGTATGTCTAATAGCTTACGTCCAAGTTAGGGTGCGGAAACGTAATTCAATCTTATGAAAACTTTGGAACAAAACTGCTTTCTTGATTAAGGCTTTGTGCACAAAAACGAGTCCTCTTTTAGCTAAAAGTCAAGTAAAGTATTTCGACTGTGAACGCAAAATATCGACTGTGATATAATTGTATATGATATATCATGAGAAACTACACCCGAAAATAGTAAAATTAAATGCAGTTTGGTGCGCTCAAAATAGGAGCATGTATGACAGTGAAAATAGAGTCTGAAAATGTGGCTAAATGCGAATAGCCGTCACGATGTACGTAGGATCGTTTCAAATGAACGATGTAACAGTAGCGGCTTGTGACACAAATAATAGGTGAAGTACTACCAAAACGTTCCTACTATCCTTGTTCGTTAAAATTTATTCTGGACTTTCTGGGCTTAGACAGGATACTGATAATACCACTATCCGATCTTAGATGATGATGACTGACTTTCTGGCCCAATAAATACTTATTAATGCCTATTTAGTTAATGCGTATCAAAATAATAAGTGAAGTTCAACTTCACCAGCTTCAGCTGATGAGCCGCCACAGCGCAAAATCTTCTTGTCGTTGGAAAAGATTGTTGCCGTTGACACATTTTCTTTACGCATCACACGGACATCACTAAAAAAACAACAGAACTAATGCAACAATCAGATTTAAATATATTTCGCTCATAAAAAATCTTTCCTCCGCCGTGTTAATGATGCCACTGTGACTGAAGAAGTAGCGGTAATTTGTTACGACGCCGGAAAATAAGTGTTCCAATTCAACATGGATTTTCGCACTTTTCTAGAAATATCATATTTCATCCCGTTCCTCCGAAATAAATACTCACATCCATGGCACAGTGAATGTATATTAAAGATTTCACGGAGTACTTTCTTCTTATAAACAAAGATTACAAGAACAAACCCGTAACAACTATCTTATGGAAGTTTCGATTACCCTGATTTGTAAGCAGGAAACACCTTGTAAAACCTTCACTCCTCTTTGAAGATTGTCTAAATATCACTTTCTAGCGAACTTTTTTTTTTTACCATTCTTTTGTTAAATTCTTTACAATAGACAATGTTAACACTAATATTAAAAGCGTCGAAAGTAATAATCACTGTTAAAACTTTCAGACGCCATTTTTTTAGTTAATAATAGTCGAACTTACCTTCGAATAACATTTGGCACATACTGTTCTTTTACATAACTTGCACTTTTGTCCCCATGGTCCGAAAATACCAAACCTCGTCTTCAAACACAGGAAACAGACCTAAAAAGACAACAACAAAATTACATTTATACATCCATATAAATCCAACCATAAGTAAACATTGTCTTAAAAATTAGGTTTAACTCTTCACAAATTATAATAATGACAGATATTCAAAGTTTAACGAATCACTGCCTTATTACCGTGTCAAATCATAATGTTTTCACTTTAAAAAAAATATGGAGAGGTAAAGATTTGTAAGAGAGAAGTCAAGGGTGGACGATATCCACACTTAACCTGCACCCTCTACCACAGTTGAGCAGTAGCGCGATACTTGATTTTGAGGATCTCGATATATATATATCAGTTACTTTTGAGAACAGATATCGATATCGACTATCTCGATAGTTTTGAGCAGTCAGTATCTTTTGGATACTTTTACCGATACTATTTTAACGTTCGTTTTTTTTTTTTTTTTCGTTACTTTCCAGTTCCTAGTTTAGTCTTGGCAATCATGATACTACATGTAATTAGCTACTTCATGTTCTAGACTGCAGGAGTGGGAACAGCATGAAAATAATGCGATTCGCAAATGTTCGTTCACGGGAAGTGATATTTTGAGAACACCAGAAAACTTGAGGCCAAATCGCAAGCTACAGTATTTCATTTTATCTGAACTAACAGACAGCTTCCACGCCATCTTGTTTCTGTTTCGCGTGTTCCTATATTAGCACGCTGTGTTATGTTGCCAAATGCGTTGCCACTGCCTGGTTCCTTACTAGAATTGAAATCGCACAAATTACCGGTAGCCTGTTGTTTCAGCTAATATATATATAAAATGTAGAAAAGTTAGGTAAGGTCAATAGAGAACAGTAACGAAATACAATATTTAGCCATACGCACTTTACATTAAGCTATGTTGGAGAAATAGAATAAGGAATTTGAATGAATTTTATTTATGGCTTTCATGTACCTAAGTTGAAGGTACCATCTCGGCTGACTGGTACCTCAGTGCCTGGTGTGACTGAGGGAAGACCCTGGAAAACGTCAGGAAGAAATAGGATAGAGGATGGAAACTCGTGGTCTGATCTTAGAAGTGAGGAACGACATTTATATTTCACTTACGTGACGATTGATAAAGAGATGCCTTAACTTTGTGGTGTCAATAAAGAGTACAAAATAACAATGAATGAAGATTATTAGTTAATATAGCGAAGAGTTATATTCGAAAGTATGGCCAAAGTAATTAGTCCATATTTACCTAAACCTGTATATGGGCCAAAAATAATTTGTAGCTAGAAAAAAAACTAGCCTTTCCTGATATATTAATGAGAGTTACTGTGCAGAATAAACAGGGAACAACAAATATTATTTTTTTAAAAACGCATAAGCAATTTACATGTGCTACTTCTTTACAAACGTGAGAACATTTAAACAGATGATTACAAGATCAAAAAGAATATTTGGAGAAGAGATATCGGTCATTGGTGACTTAAATACTGGGTGTATCTACTATCTAAACGATGAAAAATTCAGTATTCGACCAGCCTGATATTGTTGCTAGCGGTAAACAAAGAGGCCGCGAGCTTATAATGCATTTGTTGCGTAATCTACCCTTCTACAAGACGCTCTTCATCATCATTTGTTGTATATAATAAATGAATGTTTTGATTTACCTGCTGGAACACGAAAACGTTCGATGGTTTTTCGCTTTGCCTCGTCTTTGCGCCTCTATTTTACGTGACTTTTTGAACCAAATAGTGATGGATCAAAAGGTGGATCGTCTGCCACACATTTGAGAGGTTCTGAGTTTGAATTCTAGTTGGGGCATCCTGATAGGCTTTGTCGAGTCACACTAGGCTAATTCTGCACCGATTCCTATCCCCAAGGTGTGCTCCAAATAATTTAATAAAGGACTCGCAAGTTTCTTCACAAGTCACTAAATCAGGCACGTACCCAGAATTTGGTTTCGGGAGGGGTCCAAGGTGTGAAATGTATATTAAATATATATAATTACGCCTGAAGTTATACTATTTTACCATAAAACTCTGAGTTTTGGGGGGTCCCGACCTCCCGGACCCACCCTCTAAATACGTCCCTGCACTAAGTGCTCAAAAGTATGCTCATTTTATTGATCTTTGCTCGCAAGCAATTTTAACAAAAGGCTCGGAACAAATATGGATGTTTAACGAAGGGCTCGCGCGGGCCTCCTCCAGTACACATCTGTCCAGGGTTACCAGATCATTTTTTACCAGTGGAGGACAGTAAAGTTAAAACTGGAGAACAACTAAGCTAAGATTTGGTAGACAACTATAGCTACTTCTCATTTAAAATCTGATAAAGAAACACAGACGAACAGAATAATTTCTTACTTTCAAATTTCAGTTTTTACGGGGCAAGCTATACATTTTACATTTTATTGTATCTTCCTATCAAGTAAGAAAATTTAATGAAAATGGAAAGTGGTTACCAAATGATGAACCATATGTTTGATATTTTGGTAACGATTTTTTTTTATTGAAATTAGGAACTTCGATCACAGGAGTACGAGTATGTCCAATTTGGAACTTTCTAACCTGGTCACCTGACAACAGAGTACATTTCAAGATATCTAGAAAAGGAAGGAGATGTCTGGCAGCCCTGCCTATCCCACCCTTTTCGTCAGACCTATGTAGTCCCTGCCTGAGAAGCTCCTAGATCAAATACGACGTTTATTTCAATGAAGCGGAGCCCAGTAGGGAGACTGTGCATATATGTTACTACCAGGTTTCAACAGCGAGTATCCTATTTGGAAGAGCAATGCTTCGTTGGAAAAACTGCCGCGAGGCCTTTCAAACGACATCTCAACAACCTTCCTAGGGTTAGTAAAACCTGAGTTGAAGATTCTACCCCAAAAGACCCGAACCCTGCCCTGTGGTCTCGATAATCTATATGGGTTTAAACTAGTCTCACCAAGACATTTCCAACGACACCTCTAGCACCTTCCTAGCCCTAGTACTTTTTTGTTTTCTGGGGTGGGGGATTCCGGAAGTTTTCCCTGGTGCGTGAGGGTTTCATCCCGGGTTGAACTGTACTATGTACACATTACCTTAATTATTGTTATTGACAAATGTACAATGCAACTACTTCAAATATTGAACCTAACATTACAATATATTGCACCAAATATTTACGTATCCGAATCCTTCAGATATATTGATCTGACATTGGAATAATTCCACTGCTAAAATTACTGATCAAGTCACATCATAATTGCTCCTGTAAATACAGTAGCTTATAAGCTAATGAAATAGATTAAGTCATTTCTCGTCTGGTATGCGATAATTTAATCGACAAAGTGGTATAATATTAACTACTCGACACACAAAAACTCGTTAACTACCCCATTGCTTTCTCGCATCAATATTGATTTGGTGGAATTCAAGTGGCCGACTGTTCATATGATGGAAAGACACTCTCCGGATCACACGCATTAGTCCACTGAAGTCATGTGTGCTACGTCACAACCTTGTGCCATCTAGCCCCCAGCAGGTGTAAAAGCTTTTGAAGTGGGCCGTGTTAATATGAAAAATGAAGAACACAACTGCGAGTGGTCTTCCTGTATGAGACTAAACTGAGACATTCTGCATCACTTGAGACAGATAGTTTTAATATCGTTTTAGGAGCCAGTACTGAGTGCATTATACAGTGGTGCTATGTGAGATTTCGTTCTGGCGATACAATGGAAAATTAAGCCACCGATCGATAGCTGTTTCAGATGACTTCCTGAACAATATCGTCGAAGCTGATCCATGCGTAATGTTAGTGCTGTGTCAGACTAGCTTGGTTTACACCATACCACTGTTGTTCGGCGCCTCCATGCCATCGGGAGGGTAAAAAGAAGTTGAACACATGGAAACAACACGAGTTGACACTGGTCAACATGGTACACAGTCTTGAAGCCTAGTTCTCTTAGTCTGAGTAATAAACGGAAAATATTTCTGCAACGGACTATTCACTTTGATTAAAAATGGATAAGATACTGGATGTTGATCACTATCCACTCACTGTGCTAATATCATTTACAGTATCAGCACAATGAGTGGATAGTGATCAAAATCTAGAGTACTGTTCAAACCAAACGTCCACCCACAGAAGGTATTACTGCTTATGTGGTGGTTTAGGGTTCGAGTGATTCATCATGTCTTTCACCGTCGTGGCGAGACGATCACTGTGGAGCGATACAGAACTGAATTGCATAAAATGCACCACCATTAACCTGTCTTCAGGCATCCAGCAATGGTCAACAGTTCTAGTATCCTCATGTTGCACGTGAATGCACGCTCACACGTGGCACATAAGACAGTGTAGACTCTCAATGAGTTGCAGTATGAAACCCTTCCTCACAAACCATATTCCCCTGACTTATCTCCCACTGATTGCCACATCTTCAGCCATCTTGATCACTTCTTGGCCAAACAAAATTCGCTAATGACAGACAGGTCCAGTATGCCGTCAACTTCTTCGTATCACACAAACTAGACTACTTTTTCCCCGCGGAATTCAGTATTTGGTACAGTGATGGCAAAAGTGTGTGGATGTAGAGGAAAATTACTTTAACTAACCAGGTATTTTTGATTAATCTACTTAGCATTTGTAAGTGGCAAATGTCTAAGGGACACATGAACTACACCAACCCGATAAAAGAAAATAGAGCATTTATAATTCAATTTCGAAAATGCAGGTATTCGTGAATGCGCCTGATAAATGAACAACGCGCGCGCGCGCGCGCACACACACACACACACACACACACACACACACACACACACACACAC